>CM040831.1:3981895-4289395 GCA_022828995.1 Vimba vimba | reverse complement strand
GATAAACCCTTTATACTGCAAACTGATGCCTCAGATATTGGAGTAAGAGCGGTTCTTCTCTAGGGGACGCAAGAAGATTGACATCCTGTAGCTTACATCAGTTGCAAGTTGTTCCCCAGGGAGGTTCGATACTCCACTGTGGAAAAGGAATGTTTGGGAGTAAAATGGGCCCTTGATACCCTCAGGTATTATTTGCTTGGATGTGAGTTTGTGCTTGAGACAGACCATAAAGCACTACAATGGATGAACCATATGAAAGATTCAGATTTTTCTGGTTAAAATTGCTTTTTAAAATTCACAGAATACACACACACACACACAAATGTTTCCAACAATATATAATATAATGAACACCAGGTTTGTTGTGCCTTGTAGGCATAGGCTATGCGCAGTGCTGCATAAAATAATAATAACAATAACCTATAGCAGCCTATAAATCTTCCAAAAGATTTCAGTAACAACTAAGCTAGAGAAAAATATATTGATTATCATATGTTACTTCAAATGTTTCCATTCGTTATGATGATATGAAATGAGATAATAGTAAAAACATGAAGCCGTTTGGTGCGTTTTGCTTTTCAAACGCGATCGCGCTCCAAAATATGATACATTCAAACGTGATCGCGCTCCAAAATATGAAACATTATGGTTACCATATACATATCTACGTTTGAGCAGATATCCACAAACACAGTAACAGTAAACATGGGTCTAAATATTATAATATTCACCATATATCTAGCAACAGTTCAACTGCAATGTGAAATTTATGCAACAATAACAAACTAATATGTAAGAATTTCTTACCTTACATCTTTCTTGTCTTCAAATCGCGTTCTTCTTCTTCTGAGGTAAATCCAATGTAAGCTCACAGCGCGTCTTTCAAACTCGACGAAAAGCAGAGACTTGTGAAGTTTTTTCGTGCTTTGTTTTTGAGGTAACGAGCGCGTTCGCGTTCCATGTGGAGATTTGCATGTGAATCTCTTTTGCGCACGTGGGCGTGGTCAAATAAAAAATAACGAGCAAGCGTTTGAGATACTGGACATCTTGTTGGTTTTATACAAATTACTTAAACAGAGAATATTTGTTTTCAGTTTGAATCCGATCATTTAAAAGTACACACTTAAATGTTTATAAAGGTATATGGCTCATAAATGTGTGACAAGTATTTGCTGAGTTTGGTTTCAGTTTATAGACGTGCTCAGTGGCGGACTGGGACAATAATTCAGGCCGGGAATTTGACTCCACTGCCAGGCCACCTCTGCTGCTGCAGTCACCACCACCCTATTCATGTAATCTACTGGACTGATAAACTTGTAGGCTAACCCTATTAATGTAACAGGTTATAGCATAATTGCCTAAGTCATTTTTTGTTTCTTCTTGTTTTCCAAAGACATTGAAATATGACTTAGGCAATTATGCTATGAGGCTAACGATATCTAAAATAATTTTGTAGACATAGAGATGCACCGATTACAATTTTCTAGGCTGATTCCGGTTTTTCATTGAGTTTGACCTGCCGATTCCGATTTTTTTTCTAACCACTTTACAGCACACACAAATATTTATTTTTGATCTTTTCTTGACTTTAACCCTTTCACGCGTAAGTTTAAAATATTCTAACTGACACCCCCACACCCAGAGTGAGTTTTTTCAAGGCGAACGTTCCCTTTAATGTTTCCATGGCGACGCGTCACGCGATATTATATTTGAAAAGATTGTTATGGCTGCTTCCACAGACATCAGTGTGTATTTTACAAACTCCAAATGTATTGTTTTACTCGTGCTTATGTGTATTTAAATATCTGAAACCTAAAATAAACATTATGAGGTTGAAAACACTGCTTAGTTGTGATATATGACAGTGCTGTATGCATCCGACTCTGGCTCAGCGCCAGCCAACGCGCGAAAGCACAGTTTGAATCTGGCAGTTATGCGACGTCTCAAATCGGTCAAATTAAATATGTAAAATTATAGACGTAATGAGTGGCACATAACGTGAAGTAACATGGCATTTTATTTTGTTTGAAATTTAACTTGTCCAGTGGGACAACTAATTTTCTTTTCCACTTGTCCTACAAAAAAAAATCCACAAAAATCCCGGACAAGCAGACAAGCCTTAATGTCGAGCCCTGCACTAACACTATTCTGTCTACTTTTTATTCATTTTTATTTATTATATAAAAAATATGCTACATGTAGACGAAACGAGACTTGACACAGCACAGCAGCATTTACATATTGTTGCTCCTTTGTTGGTTTAATTGTATCTATTGTGATTATCTAAGTGATTTGGATGAAAGCGTTCGTCTGCCAAATTATTATAAATATAATGTAAATGTAATCTTGACCGACCTGTTCCCTTACTGGCGAACATAGCTGGGATTTTGCAGCAGCTTGCTGCGTCTGTGGCCAGGGCTTTTTTCCTTTTTATACGCTCCCTCTCTGCTCCTCCTTTGCGTTTACGCTCCATTTTTTGAACGATTTAGTCAGATATACCCTGTCTCTTGATATAGCAGCCAGATATTAGGCAGTGCGTCGCTGACGTTGGGTGGGAGTGTCATTTTCACTCCGCCATTGCCTGATTCGTCGATTGAGAGATCCGTAAATTAATTCGTAGTTGCACACCAGCCTATGACATGCCAGGCTGATCGTCTGCACAGCGGCAGCCGGCAGGCCAGAACGACCGTCAGGCCACCGGGAAATGTCCCGGTGCTCCCGATGGCCAGTCCGCCCCTGGACGTGCTCAAGAAAAAAAAGTTCACCGCGACGGGGAGGCAGAAAGCACACCCTGTTTATTTTCTTTATTTTACAAAAGCACAATGTTTTGATTTGATTGACACATACAAAAGTAGAAATATCACAGATTCTTTTTTTATATTTCTTTTTTCTGTATGACCATAAATGACGGAGTAAGTTTACACAACAAGTTTATTGTGCTACAATGTGAAGAAAATCCAGCAAAACGCGCGGGCGTTTGTCGACCCCAGAGGGTTAATACACTTTATTTAAACTTTTGTTTGGAGTTAAGTGCGCACACTCTTTAATGTTTAGTTTGTTGAATTTATTCTTACCGTTCTTTTTGTTTGCTTGTTACGTCTGAGTCCCGTGAGCTGGTGCACCGTCAAAAGGGGTTCGGGTGGAAACATCGGACGTATATATATGGTGATCGGGCCACAACCATTCCGGTTTCTGCTCCGGGGGAACTCCAAGGACTATTTTGCTTCCTTTTCTTTTAGGCCGCTGTATGTGAGCTGTATCGTTCAGTTTCGTTCCGACAAACGGGGGACACTACTTTTTCTTTTGCTCAATATGTTCAACGTTAATAAAAGGTATCCAAGCAAAAAGTTCTCCACGCATTATCCTGCAGTTAATGAGAAAAGTGTAATTTATTGGCGCACTATATTGAATGCGTATTGAGACATATAAAACTGTTGAGCTAGATTTTCAACCAATCAGCATCGAAAATGTAAGTAGGTCAGAGCCAAAATCAAGCCAATATCACTACGCACATGTAAACATGGAGGAGGACGTAAGCAGCGCATCTTCATCTGATAGCAGCGATCAAGCTCGATTAACACCCGTAAAGTGTATTCTTCATGTCGGAAAAGATGGTGGGAAAGGTCCGCAGCCCTTTACTGAAGTCCGATGGGAAAAAAATCAAGCAATGTGCGAAGGAATGGCTCAAAACGTCGGACACTACGGAGCTAGCTATTGCTAATAAACATGTTGCCCTCCTGGACAAACCGGTCTCTGATGTCCCAACAACCACGGGTTTCACCCGGCCTGCTATCGGCGTTTTATAGACAAAAAACGCTTGACTTGTGTGTATGTGTGTGATGGGTAGGTTTAGGGGTCGGGTTAGTGTGTGTGTGTGTGTGTGTGTGAGAGAGATGGGTAGGTTTAGGGGTCGGGTTAGTGTGTGTGTGTGTGTGTGTGTGTGTGTGTGTGTGTGTGTGTGTGTGTGTGTGTGTGTGTGTGTGTGTGTGTGTGTGTGTGAGAGAGAGGTGGGTAGGTTTAGGGGTCGGGTTTGTGTGTGTGTGTGTGTGTGTGTGTGTGTGTGTGTGTGTGTGTGAGAGAGAGAGATGGGTAGGTTTAGGGGTCGGGTTAGTGTGTGTGTGTTTGTGTGTGTGTGTGTGAGATGGGTATGTTTAGGGGAAGGTTAGTACATCAGTGCATTTGTTGCTCTTGGGAGGCAATTTGAAATGGACAGCACCACATTTGTGACCATAGAACGTTTTGTGTGTGAGCTGTATGGAGAAAAGGTATCAGATGTTAATTTGGCCAGATACAATATGTTCTGTATCCAGGCCTCTTCCGAACAGGCATTACCTCCAACAAAAGATGCACTTACAGAGCACTTCAAGTGTGCTAACTACCAAGCTGCAATCCACAGGAGAGCATTGGATCCTTTTATAAATGCTCCCAGTCCAGACGGCTTTGGATGGATTGTCAAGGATGGGTGTCAAGGATAAAAAAAACTTGCATCACAATAAGTGTATTGTGATTGTTAAAACATTTTAGTAACTAAACTGAATTTTATTAGGTTTAGTGACAACATGTTACAATGTTTACATGGTACAATTTCTGGTAAGCTACGTTTTTTTTTTTTTAACAAATTTCTTGAAACAAATTTCACGATTTCAATTCAATTCTTGTGATTTGATTTAATATTGACTCATTTGGATAAATATTAGGTACACAAGATAGGCGTTCATTTTTCTCAAGAAAAAAAAAACAAAAAACATACAGACAGACAGCCCTATCAGCTGGTAGTATTATTTAAGGTTAAAAATAACTCAAATTAAATATAATGCATTTTTTATTATAATAACAACTTTATTTAATGATATAAGTACAAATATAATAAATATGTAATATAGTACACATATTTAGCAAAATACTCTCTATAGCTCTTTTTCTAGCCAACTAACGTGCCTATATTATGGTCATTAAATGGCTTTCCTGAGGTAAATGTTATGTGATTTAATTGTTCTCCAGCTGTTTTATTGACCCCTTTGTTTGATTGATTGATCGATATTATGTATGAAGAATATACATTTCGGTAAGCTGTACTGTTTCTTTCAACATTGTTCAATCGTGTTTATTTACTATTAGCTAGTAGAGATGATCGGGTCTCGTGCCGCTAGGGATCTGTCGCGTCACAATTACAAACGCTAAAACGGTAGCCTATTTATTGTTTGAATTTTGTAATAAAATTGACAGAATCTGAGAGCTGAGGTTTTTTTTTATATCATAACTAACCTGCTCTGTCTAGTATGTTGGTCTCCATGTCCTCTTTGCTTCGCGATTTTTCTGTGCGTAAGAAAATGGATGTGTGGCGTGAGAGTGTGTGAAAAGTGTCAATTGCGTGAGTCTCACGGTGAATGCGTGAGAGTTGGCAGCTCTGTATTATTATATTTTGGCTTAATTCTATTTGTTATTCAGATTTTACCTCAAATATAACCTTTGAATTGGAACAACATAATGAGAAGTAATTGGGATGTTAATGCTACAGTAGAAGTTTTCTTGATAATCTTATCATGTTTACTGTCCCTAGATAGCAACTTCAGGTATATCAACATTTCAAACTGGTTTATTTTGTACTTCAAGTGGTAATTCTGCATTTTTGGGTTTATATGATAAACAGGTTTGAAAGTGCAAAATTCCCTATGTTTTCCCTTTTTTTCAAAATGGGCACCTTTAGCATCATTTTTCTCAAAAACTGCAAGGTTGTGTGCGGAGAACTTTTTCCTAAGGAATCTCTATATATTTCTGATGTTAAATATAAAATATAGCTGCGAGCAGCGATTACGGGCCCAAGCCGGTGGCACCGCCACCCCGGTGCCTTTAGGTAACTAAAGGCACCGGGGTGGCGGTGCCGCCGGCTTTGGCCCTTCATCGCTGCTCGCAGCTATATTTTATATATATATATATATATATATATATATATATATATATATATATATATATATATATATATATATATATATAGCTGTGAGCAGTGAATACGGGCCCATATATATATATATATATATATATATATAAAATGTCATTTATTTAGGATATTATTTTTTTTTTTATTTGTGTCAAGTAAATTAATAAAGTAATAAAGTAAACGTATTTATGTATTTTGTAGTAGCTAATAATAACAAGCAAGTACACTGCAGGGAATCGAACCCCACCCAAGTGGTTAACCTGGAGTACCATTACCAGTGTATTTTTGCTTTTTGTTATTGTTATGACTATAAGGAAAAGCAAAAACTTGTATTAGCAACAGCATAGTGCAAGTATGTTTTAGTAGGCATTAGCTTGAGATTAACCCTTGTGCTGCATTAGGGACATTTTTGTCCTTTTCAGTTTAATTTCTGTGACCATTTTGGCTGTTTTAATGCAAATGGTATGTAATTTGGCAAAATTGTGAGTTTTTGGATAAATTTAATTTTTTTTATTCCATTTTGCATAATATGTACAACACACACTGTGTAGATCAAATAGGAACACTCAGCACCATAGTGGCCAAAAATGTCCCACTGAAACCCATTAAAACATGGGTTTAAAGCCGGGGCTGTCATTAATACATGAATCATGATTTATGTTGAAACATCCTTTCATTTTGAAGCAAAAGCATTATATTTGCATTATATAGTGTATTCCACCAGATGACGTCACTACATAGGTATTCCCTATGGGGGGAAATGCACATTATTTTCCTGGTTTCCACTAGGGGCACAACTGACTGTGTTATGAAGCATTTTAATGGCTCAATGATCTAAAATTATGTTTCTGAGTATGTGTGGATGTCTGAGAGCAATGTGTGTCTGCGTTGACAAAAGTGTGTGTGTGTGTGTGTGTGTGTGTGTGTAGGGCCTAAATATAATACATGGTGTTTAGGTGAGTGACAAAAATCATAATATCCTGAAGGTCATATTTGAACCTTTCTGTCTATACTCTCTCTCTCTCCCTCTCTGTGTGTGTTTGTGTCAGTGGTGTAGGATGTGTGTGTGCATTTAGCAAGAGAAAGCACTTCTCACTGCATTGTTTTCTTTCGGTTTGATTTGGCTGAACAATGACCCCATTTTGTTTTGAAGTTTTTGATATGTTTATACTTATAACATACATCGACTTGATGCAACCTGGACCACATCATCAGTGATGTTACCTGGGGTCACGGAGTGTTTCAGGTCTTTCAAGCATCATACACTCTCACCCAGGCGACCCAGCCAGGGTTGATCAGGCCCCAGCTTGTGTCCAGGTAGCCCTACCCCACCCATGGTTCTCCTCTCCTTATCCACAGCCACCTTGAGGCAACTTCTGCTGACTCCGTGACCTCCTTGATGGCCCTTTGCTTACTGGCCCCTATGATGCCCAGGATGTTATAGGCCCTGCAGAGAGACTGGCCAGCAAACCCTCTGCATCCCACCTCAATGGGCTCACACCGCGCTCGCCACCCCTTGTTCCGACACTACTCCACTAGCTCTGCGTATTTTGCCCTCTTTCTCTCATTGGCCTCCTCGATACGGTCCTCCCAGGGTACGGTGAGTTCTAGGAGAACGATCTGCTCGGAGGTCTCTGAGATAAGTAACATGTCAGGCCACAGTGTTGTGGTGGCGACAATTTCTGGGAATTTCAGTTGCTTCCCCAGGTGAACTTTCAACTCCCAGTCTCGTGCTGTTGCTAGCAGGCCAGATGAGGCGGCCCTGGCAGCTAGTGGTGGCTTCTCCCCAACCCGGACAAAAGCAATGATGTTCTTCACTGGGCGAAGGCGCTTGCAGTGGCCAATTCCACAGCTGATGGTATTTGCTATGGCCTTCAGGACTTGGTCATGGCGCCACCAGTAGTGGCCCTCGCCCAGGGCCTTCGAACAGCAGCTGAGGATGTGCTCCAGGGTCCACCTCTTCAGGCAGAGGTTGCAGGCTGGTGACTCCACCAATCCCCAGCTGAACAGGTTGGATGGGCTCGGTAGTACATCGTAGACAGCCTGGATTAGGAACCGTATTCGATGAGGGTCTGCTTTCCACAGCTCTGCCCATGAGACTCTGCGGTCCACTGCATGCTCCCATTTTGTCCAGGCTCCCTGCTGCCGCATTCCAACCATCCTGCTGGTCCGCTGAACAATGACCCCATTTTGTTTTGAAGTTTTTGATATTTTTGATATGTTTAGAAAATTTAGAAAAATAAAAATTCATGTTCATGGTGATCTTTTAGTTTTGCTTTCTTTCTAGAGCAAATTTTGATGTGTAGGGAGACAGGCACAGGTTATAGTCACCTAGTAGAAATAAGGAAAATGTTTGCAATACTGCAGATGTTTGCAGTATGTCAATTATATGAAAAATGGTACCAATTGGTGGAAAACAGTAAAAAGTCAATATTTTACCCCAAGGCTTGGTAATGACAGGGTATTTGAATAGAAATTATGATTTTATGATATTATGACAGTGGGTTAAAAAATTGATATTTTAAAAGGTTTAAATAGGAACAAATTTGTCCTTAACGCGCTATGTGTGATTCTTTTTTAAAAATCTGACGTAGCACAAAAAATAAAAATGCACCAAAAATAATGTTGCTGCTGATCTTTGACATATTCAAGGCTGTGATAATCCAAAGCCAAGGTTTTCACTTTGCATTTAGTATATGGAAAATAATTACATTTTTGTGTTTTTTCCTCTTATACAAATTGATGGTATTGTCACCAAAACTGGAATTTAAAGGGTTAAAATCCTGAAATTAAATAAATATTTGGTAGTTATGATGAGTACCGATGCTGGTTAAAAGATTTAACTCAGTGAAAGTGGAAACAAATAATAATATATAATAGTTTTATGGCAGTGTTTAGAGTGGACATTTTTGTCCCTTAATGCACTCAACGTCGTAAAATATATAATGCAGCACAAGGGTTAAGGTAAACATTAAGTATGGCATGTCTTTTATGTGAATTTTAGAGGCATTAAATGACAATTTAAAATTAAATAAATTGGATGACACTTTGAAATCCAAATATTGCAATAACAGTTATATAATGTTTGTAATAATTTTTGTATACAGAATATTCATATATAGTTAATTTGTATGTAATACAATCATACATTTGTATTTAAATGTATTTGATTTGTAAAAATATTTTTTTTCAGTAAATATAATATACTATGGGTGTCGACATGTTTTTATGCTTTAATATAGCGAAGTTGGTCGATTTTATGAAATGTACACAAAGTAGAACTGTAGGTATTGTTGTGTTATACACTGGCTGTTGCAATACAAGAAAAACAAAACCTTTTTTGTTAAAATGTGTTAATAAAAAAAGTAACAAATTTGTTTAGAAATAACTTGATATGTTTGTAGAAAATCAATATTTGTTTAGATATTTTTTGAAGGATTTAATTAATATGTACATGTAAAAGCTTTAAAGCTAAAGTAAATTAAAAAGAGCATATTAGGAATAAAGATTTAATAACATATAACCCGGAATAAAGTACCAAAACACTGCAATTAATTACGCACATTAATAAAACACAGATCAGAACTGTGTGTTTGTGTAAATCTAATACTGGGTGGTGTATTTCTGCCCACTCACCCAGCGTATAGTAGCACACTCAGTATTGCACATAGGAATAAAATACCAAAACACTGTAATTAATTACGCACATTAATAAAACACAGATCAGAACTGTGTGTTTGTGTAAATCTAATACTGGGTGGTGTATTTCTGCCCACTCACCCAGCGTATAGAGCTGGTAAGTCCCGCCCATTCCGCTAACCCCACTGGACCTCTAGGTTGAAAAATCGTCAATGCAAGTGAATGGGAGAAAATAATTATTTTCTGGTCCCGTTTGAATTGTGCCATGAATGTGAACATATGTTGTCTGTGAATTTTTAATATAATTTTTCGTGTAAAGAATGCTACAATTTAGCGGGTAGAAGTTTGATACGGTTAGACTTTGTGTGAGAGCACTTTGTGGACTACAACTCTTCGCTGCTTTCGACGCGTTTGAAACGTCACCACCACTCGCATACGGACACTAGCTCACGGATCCCGCTAAACATGGCTGTGTCTTTGGTGCACTTCACCGCCTTATTTCAGGGAGAGGACAAAATCGTTGAGGTTGGCGAAAACCACGGGTAAGTCAACTTTATGGGGTGACGTTACATAGGCGACATGTAGTCTTTCTCGTTATGTCTTTTCCACAACTGCTAGCCGAAGAATCATACCATATACTGTCAAACTCGTAACATGAAAAATTATATAAAAAATTGACAGACAACATATGTTCACATTCATGGCACAATTCAAACGGGACCAGAAAATAATTATTTTCTCCCATTCACTTGCATTGACGATTTTTCAACCTAGAGGTCCACTTGGGGTTTTACGGATGGGCGGGACTTACCAGCTCTATATAGTAGCACACTCAGTATTGCACATAGGAATAAATACCAAAACACTGTAATTAATTACGCACATTAATAAAACACAGATCAGAACTGTGTGTTTGTGTAAATCTAATACTGGGTGGTGTATTTCTGCCCACTCACCCAGCGTATAGTAGCACACTCAGTATTGCACATAGGAATAAAATACCAAAACACTGCAATTAATTATGCACATTAACAAAACACAGATCAGAACTGTGTGTTTGTGTAAATCTAATACTGGGTGGTTTTTATCAGCTCACTCACCCAGTGTATTGTAGCACACTTGGTATTGGATATAGGAATAAAATAACAAATTACTGCAATCAATTAAGCACAGAATAGAATAGCTAAACACTGTGGTTTAACAAGGATCCAAAAGATAGAGCTAAGCTTTGTCTTGGGGTCCCTGTCTCCTTTACCATGTAATCAGATCTGTACATAATCAAATCTACCAAATCAAGGCTTTATCGCTGATGGATCTGTGTAAAAGTAATGTATCATCCATAAGCTATAGTTGTCCAACAAGTTGTCCAACACATTTAGGGCCCTATTTTAACGATCTGAAACGCAAGTGTCAAAGCGCAAAGCGCAAGTAACTTTGTGGGCGGGTCTTGGCGCTGTTGCTATTTTCCCGGCGGGATAAATGACTCTTGCGCCAGGCGCAAATCTAAAATGGGTTGGTCTGAAGAGCTTCATTATTCATAGGTGTGGTTTGGGCGTAACGTGAAATAAACCAATCAGAGCGTCATCTCACATTCCCTTTAAGAGCAGGCGCGCTTGTTCTAAAGCGGATTCCTATCATAACGGCGGATTTGCCAGGCGCGCGCCAGGAGCGGTTCACAGCCAAGGAGACCGACGTTCTCGTCAGGGACGTTGGGGATGGAGAAACCCACCCAAATTAACTCCGGTTAAAAAGGCGTATGATAATTTGGGTAAATGTGTAAGCTAGATGTATGCTTTTATAATAAATTGTCTATCTATCTATCTATCTATCTATCTATCTATCTATATATCTATCTATCTATCTATCTATCTATCTATCTATCTATCTATCTATCTATCTATCTATCTATCTATCTATCTATCTATCTGTCTATCTATCGTAATAATGTATGATTTGCAAAAATGAAAACTGCTGCTTCTGTGTAGATGAGAGAATCAAAGTGTATGCGCGTTGTGCACACGCTACATTGATTATGGCCAAGAATGTGCCCTTAAAATAGCATATGAATAACATGCGCAACGCGCCACTGACTTTAAACTATTTTTTCCTGGTTAGTGGCGCAATTGTTTTCTAAACCTGCAAAATAGCATGAAGGAACGTTTGCGCCGGAACACGCCTCCTTTTTTGCGCTGAACCGCCCAGGGAGAGCAAGTTCATTCCCTAGTTTAGCGACGTGCTTCTGTGGAGGGAAAAGCGCGCTTTGCGCGGGTGCAAAATAGTAATGATACATGCGTCGGTGTACAAAGTCAATTGCGCTGGGTGCAAGATAGGGCCCAATAACATGTAAGTTTTGAAATGAACACAAAACTCCCTCACGTGTGCTAAAGTAAACTGGCACAACGTTTGTGTGCACAGAAAAGTTGTTAATGTTTTTCACGTAAACATGGTCTATTAAGGTTCCCTTTTCAGTTGTTGGCTTTTTAACAAGTTGATCAAAATCACTATCTGACATGAAAGAGCACAGGGATTTTGATTTCAATGCATCATTATTAAAGTCTCCTATAAGTACAATTTTATTGCATACTGAAGTCATGTAATTAATCAATTGACCTAAATTTTGTTTGAAAATGGATAAAGGATGTTCCAAGTAAAATGTAAATTTCTGTGAAGTGTGTCAGGATGCACTCTAAGTTAAGATTTGTGAATGTTATAGTAGTGTTTTCCACACCACATGCTGTATATAAGCCGATGCCACCATATTGTTGTGCTTTCAAATCACTAAAAAGAGGACTATCGTTTGTGTATACAGCTGATCGAGAAAGATTAAGAAAGTTATAATTGTCTAAGTGTACACTGTCTGATTGATAAAAAGCAGGCAACCATGTTTCAGTTAAACCAATACACATGGGTTGCAATTGTTGAACACAAACCATCAAATCCTGTTTATGGCATTGCAAACTCTGTACATTTAATAAAAACACAGAAAAAGAGCGATTTGGCATTGTATAATCTAAATCATCGTGTGTCATAAAAGAAGACATTTCATTAATTGCCTCGAAGACTTTGTCATTACAATAAATACTTTTTTCTTTGAAGTCTTTTATTATCAAACCAGACAAAGTTCTTACCCGACTTAATGCTACATAAGCCTGCCCAGCAGCAAAAACTCTTTTTAAACTAACTACTGCACTATCGACAGTTAAACCCTGAACTTTATGAACTGTGCACGCCCAAGCTAATTTTAAAGGAAACTGCCGACGAAGTCCACCTTTCGTACAAACTGTTTCTTCTTCAACATATATTGGTGTGGATTGAAACACTCTTGCTGGCTCAGACAAACACTGCTTACGGCTTTTTATCCCCACGTTACTATCATCAAAACAAACGTAAATAGTTTCAGGTAATTTATTTTTATCTGAACGTTCAATGTGTGTAACTGTACCACAAACACCATTAACTAGTCCATCACTGACATCAAGATTCTTAATTAACATGACACGTGCATTTATGCCTAAAAGCAACTTTGCTGACAAGTTTGTATTATAAACTTTTACATGATGTCCAACAAGTAATTCTAATTTACCAGACTGCTTGCTACGTGCAAAATCTTCAGCCTCTATAGTTTCAACATCTTCACAGATTTTAATTAATTGCTCTAGGTGGTGCTCATAAACTTCATCATTAGTAGAAAAAATATGTAAAGAGTCGTTATTCCCATCATTCTCACAACTTGCTAATATTTCCAAATCTTCTTTTTTTAGTGGAGATTTCTTGCTTCGCTTTCTTAATCGATTTAATAATTCAGCAAAAGTGCCGTCCTGTTGTCTAACAACCTGTGTCAACTCTACAACACCAAAGTAATTTATCCATAAATCGATTCCTGGTTCATCCACAAAGAGCGGTTTACCCTTCACAGGAGCTAATTGGAAGAAATCGCCAACAGCTATGACGGCAATATTACCAAAAATAGAAAAATCTCCGGTTTGCTTAATTTGTCTCAATCTTCCATGAATATATGTTAGCAGTTTATGGTCTACCATTGATATTTCATCTATAATTAATATTTGAAGGCCGTGGAATTTTGCGCGTAAAGAATTTAGCTTGTTTTCGCTCAAAGGGGTGTACGGCAACTTCACATTTGTGCTAATACAAAAGGTTGTATGAATTGTGGAAGTTTTTAATTGGTATGCGGTGATTCCCATAGGAGCGGTTAAAAGAACAGTAATGTCATCTGGTTGCAGAGCTGTTTGAGACAATAATCTTGTTGCTTCATATGGTATGGCTTTAACCCCCAGAGGTCGGCGGTATCGCCGGCGATACCAGCTCGCTTTTTTTTTAGCAGTGTAAAAGAAACTCAAAAATACTCGGTTGACTTTGATTTTCCATTGGAGTTTCATACATCAATCGATTCTGTTAAATGTGTATTATTTTTGTGTATACTCACAATAAAAACAAAGTGTTGTGCTTTTTGCCAAATAAAGAAAAATAAACACGAAGCGAGTTCTGCCTCCTATCTGTCAGTGTAGTCCATTCTGAAACGCGTCCGAAAATGAACCATAACTCAGTGAATACTCAGTCAAACAGGCATTCAGACATACAGGCATGAAGCTTGAATTCTCATCTTTTAAACGAAGTAATTTTTATAAAAAACAAATATTCACAGTTTATGTAATATGTATGCAAAGAGAGAGATGTCAGTCGTTCTCATCTCAGCTAATTAAGTTTTAATGTGCTCCGCCCACGGAGAGCACGCGCTATTCAAACGCAAATGTGAGCCGATCCAAACAAACCTGTAAAACGCCCATCAGCTGGATAACACACACCGCGAGTTCACTTTCAGACTTATGTACTTTACGATGCTGTGAGGAATAATACTGTCTTGATAATAATCCTGCAAAAATTTACCTCAGAAGTTCTGGAAGTATCATTTCGAGGAGCAAACGGATCCCGCTGAGGAATTAGGTCAGTTCTGTTTGCTTTGTTCTAATTGGAATGAATGAACGCAAAGATGCGTGCTGTTGTGGAGCTACTACAGCTGGCAAAAATACTGTTTAAATATGAATCGCGTTACTATGAATGAATGAACGCAAAGATGCGTGCTGTTGTGGAGCTACTACAGCTGGCAAAAATACTGTTTTAATATGAATCGCGTTACTATGAATGAATGAACGCAAAGATGCGTGCTGTTGTGGAGCTACTACAGCTGGCAAAAATACTGTTTTAATATGAATCGCGAATACAAAGAAAGATTACACTGGAAATATTGTTACAATTATAAATGTTGTTGTAATTGTATAACCTTAAAAAAAAAATTATATATATATATATATAAGGATAGATGTAAACAAAATCTTAAAAGGTCATTATAAGCCTTATCTTTAAATAATTTTATTATGCTTTATTAGTGACACATTTGGGAAGAGAATATATTCCAAATCTGAAAATACAGTATGAGAACAATTAACTGCACAATTACTAGAAATGTTTACCTTGGATATTGTACAATTTGCAAGCAAAATTTGTGGAAAAAACAACAAACCAGTTATATATTGTCCTTGCATTCTTGTGGCTCATTCACACACCTGAATGAAAGGCTCATTACCTATGCAGCCTCATTATGCGGCCCCATTGACTCCATAGGTGTGAATCACGCCCACCCGCATATGGCCTTTCCAAACAAAAAGTGTTTTACAAGATTTAAATCAATGTATTGTGTTATGGGAATGATTAGGCAGGACGATTTTCACATAATTTTGAAGAAAAAATACTAGGCAACGACATCCATTAGTCAAAAGTCTTATTTACATATATTTAGAATGTGTTTTATGGCCTTATTTCAGAAACTTTAGTTTTTTGTTTTTTAAAAAACCATGCATAAACATTATTCTATCAAAAATACAAACATGTACATGCAAGTTGTTCACATATTATGGTAGCCCTGTTTGTGCTAAATAGAGTGAATTTACACCTTTGCCATTAATATGTTTATAAGCAACTGAAAAAAGCACAAATGTCAGGGCATGTCAGAACACCTCAAGGACCCCAAAAACCCCTCAGACTCCAGAGGGTTAATTAAATGACTTTTTCCTGTGCCTGCTCCACCAGTAATAAAAACAATGAAATGGTTCTGGGCTTTCTCCTCTGATTTTATTCAAACACCACTGTCTAATTTTATAGAAAACAGCCATTTGGGTTTTGTTTAAAGAGCGAATTAAGCTCAACCCATCTACACAACTGAGACAATTATCTCTTTTTTCTATCTGAGCAATTTGCTGATTGTTACATGCTAAATCTGGAATGATCTCATGTCCCTCTACTTTCTGATCTGTCTCCTGTCTAAGCTGTTCACACTCAAAACGTTGTAGTTGCTGTTCAGGACAAAGTGCACACCATGCATTTTCTAAAATGCCCTCATTTTTAACAGTATTTTGTGCAGTGTCCATCACATCGGCATCCTTTTCAAAAAATGTTCTGTTTGTATTTACGACATGTTGTACTAATTGTGCTGATCCATCGCTAAAAGAAACCTCACCTTCCCTATAAAAATGTTCATAATTATTATATCCTTCTGGTTTAAGTTGTCTATCTGTACGGTATGGAAGAAAAAGTTGTAATAAACTAAAATAAAAATTTTTGTCACTGAGAATCGTGCAAAACGGTCAATGGAATGAGGTGAGACTGCTGAGTATATATACACACCTCTTACCATTGATTGCTGAGTGCTCTCCACTTGTGTTAATTATCTGAACGTGCTCCTCCCGAACCTTGTTAATAAAACATCATTTCACGAGTTCACACTTACATATAATTTGAGGGGGTAAAGTTTAATGCGTATTTGGCGTGTTGTCCGGAGGGAGGGCTCCGAGCTCGGAGTTCGGCCCGAACGCAGAGTACTCCCCCCCAAAAGGCTAAAGAGCAGAGGACAGCCGCCGAACTAAAGACCCCCCCCAAATGAGTGCCGAGTTTGGCGGGCTGGCATCTCGAGAAAGGGTCTGGATGTTTGGCCAGGGGCCCGTGATGGTGGCTCACTGTGCCTGGACTGACGGGCCCTGCTGACCTGCAATGGGGAGAAGTTGTAATTTGGAGCGACCGATCGAGAGAGTTTGCGCCTTCTTTCTCCGCTGTGAGACCAATGCTCGCTGGACAGAAAGAGGAAACAGGAGAGAGGAAAATGAGAGCTTGACCGGGAGATTTTCTCACACTGCATCCGCTGTAAGACCAAATGCTCGCTGGACGAAAGAGAAAACATAAGTGCTCTACCGGGAAAGTTCTCAATGTGTCCGCTGTGAGACCAAATGCTCGCTGGACAGAAAGAAAGAACAGGAAAGAGGAAAATGAGAGCTTGACCGGGAGATTTTCTCACACTGCATCCGCTGTGAGACCAAATGCTCGCTGGATGAAAGAGAAAACGTAAGTGCTCTACCGGGAAGGTTCTCACTCCGTCTGCTGTGAGACCAATGCTCGTTGGATGGAAAGAGGAAGCAGAAGAACGAGTGCTTGCCCGGGAGATTTTCTCACACTGCATCCGCTGTGAGACCAAATGCTCGCTGAATGAAAGAGAAAAGGTAAGTGCTCTACCGGGAAAGTTCTCGCTCCGTCCGCTGGGAGACCAATGCTCGCTGGATAGAAAGAGGAAAACTGAAAAGAGGAAAAATGAGAACTTGCCCAGGAGATTTTCTCACACTGCATCCGCTGTGAGACCAAATGCTCGCTGGATGAAAGAGAAAACGTAAGTGCTCTACTGGGAAAGTTCTCACTCCGTCCGCAGTGAGACCAATGCTCGCTGGACAGGAAGAGGAAACAGGAAAATGAGTGCTTGCCCAGGAGATTTTCTCACACTGCATCCACTGTGAGACCAAATGCTCGCTGGATGAAAGAGAAAACGTAAGTGCTCTACTGGGAAAGTTCTCACTCCGTCCGCTGTGAGACTAATGCTCGCTGGACAGAAAGAGGAGACAGGAAAGAGGAGATTGAGTGCTCTACTTTTTTTTTTTTTTTTTTTTTACTCAATGAGGGTTTGGTGAGCTTTTTTGATGTGGAACCGGTTGGTCCTGATATAGCTTTGGAAAGCATCGGAGGACCATCTCCCAAGGGCTTGAATCTGCTGTTGGGAGAGGCCTTTTTGGGCTGCTGAAGTTGCTGCCCCGATGCGGAATTAGTGACTTGAAAAATTCTTTGCTGGAATGCCTGACTGTTGGAGAACAGATTTGAGGTGTTTCTGGAACCAAAAACGTGTCACAGGTTTTTTGGATTCGTCTAAAAACAGGTGTTCCAGAGGAGATTTAGCCTGGGAACTTCTCCATTGCAGATATGTCAGAATTGACTGGTATGGTTGGATTTGCGAAGCGAGGTTAAAAATGTAGATTTAATGACCTTTTTTGGTTTGGTCAGTTTTACTTTGTTTAATCAAATATGAAATGGTTTTGCCGTCTAGTACTGATAAGTCTGAGATGGTGAGGTGGATTTTTGGGTCGAATTTAGAAGTGATGGCGAGTTCCGAGCATCTAAGAAAACCAAAAAAAGCTAGGATAAACATAGCATCGAGTGTGCGAGCGGAACCGAGGGGCTGGTAGCCTGTGCGGAGGGCCTGAATACATTTGGTGAGAATGTCTAGCGTTATGGGTTGTCTGGCATCAGGGCGGGTGGGCTGGGATCTTTGAATCCCTTTAATCAGGAGGGAGGTTGAGAAAGAAGAGAAAAATCAGGGAAAGGCAAGTTATAAGAGACATGGAATGTTTTAAAACATCTCCAAGCAGTAACGTAGGATTGAAGGGTCCTGGGAAATACTGCTTGGAGGACAGTGTCGAGTGATGCGTCAAAGAAGGCGGCAGAAGCCGTGGTGAAGGGCTGGGCCTCATTGAGAGGTGGGAGTGCCATGGCGGAATCTGGTGCGCGGCCCAGGCTCGCTGAAGGCCTGTTGCTGTGTCTTGATGGGTGAAGCGATCCGGATCCTGTGCGGGAAGTCGACGGTGGTGACTGGGCAGGCGACTTTTGTGCCCTGCGGGCTTTGCTCTGCCTGTGGGTCGTCTTGGGAGTTGACTGTAAGGAAACATACAGATCATACAGCTCCGACTTGTTCATTTTTCACGAAGCTTGTATGTCTGAATTCCCCAGTGCTTGTTTTAATCCAGCTACGGTCCATTTCCCGATAGGTGGGATCGTCGGGACGGCTGAGCGGTAGGAGGAAGCCGGAGAATAAGATGGAAGTCTTGCCGGGGGCGGTGAAGACTGGCCACGGCGTCTTGGTGAGCGCAGGGCTGTTCGGGCCGGTGTGCGGCCGCGTGTAGAAGCCTGGGCCTCAGGTGCGGCGTCCGGCGTAGGAGGTATGGTCGTGGGACCAGTGGAATGCGCAGGTGCATCCCTGGCAAAGTTTGCTTCTTCGTCGGAGGAAGAGCTTGGACGTTGAGACATTGTAGCAGAGCTGAGAAATAAGAAGCTACTAAACTGCTGCAAAACTGTCAATGGAATGAGGTGAGACTGCTGAGTATATATACACACCTCTTACCATTGATTGCTGAGTGCTCTCCACTTGTGTTAATTATCTGAACGTGCTCCTCCCGAACCTTGTTAATAAAACATCATATTTTGAGAGTTCAACTTGTTTTGTATAATACTAAGTGGCAAACTCATACGAACAGTCTTGTCACCTGTAGGAATAAACTGAACCTTCCTTGAACACTCTTTTAAGTGCATATTGGTTAATCTATAAACAGCTTCCTGTGCACTAACTTCTCGATTGTGTAAATACACGGTCCCTAATTTTTTTAAAGCTTGTTTTGCATCCACATTACCCTGAGTTGTTGATTCTCGTTGGGCATTAGCTAACAACAAACCCATTTCCCTTTCAGATTTTGAAATGTAGGAAATGATATAAACAATGCAGGCATAAGCATCTGTTACATATTGAATGTCCATATTAGCATTCCAACACTGAAGGACAAAACTATTATACTGATTAACCCACACTTCATTTAATTGTCGTTTCAAGACTATGTGTGTAGTATTATTTATGCACCTATATGCCATTTCAAACAATTTCTGATCTATTCCAATACTATCAAACAAACTTTGTACAGAATCTACTTTCTCTTATAAAAGCGCTGTCTTAACCATTGTCATTATGCCACGAGCATATTCTATATTGACGTTATCATTTACGTTTCCACTTCTGGTTTTATCTTGAGAACGATTTGTACAATCACTATTATCGGGCACATCTTTCTCAGACGCATCTACTTTTTTCGACATATGAATGTTTGCATTGCATTGCATTGCACATGGGGAGAACCACGCTGTTGAAATTCAACCCTATAAAAATAATCCACAATTTCTCCTATGGGGTGAACAGGTGACATAAGCACCTCTTTTAAAAAACAATGCCACCTAAAATCAAATATGCGAGCTGCAGTAACAGGATTACGACGCAAAAGCTCACATTTGTCAGCCCATTCTAGTTTCTTGTCTTCCCTCATGTTTTGAGATTTGTCAGATTTGTCCATCTCATGTCAGCAGATGAAAATGAGCAAAACCAAGTGGGAATGCCCAACTGTCTGACCATAGCAAACAAATCTTTTTGCACACCTTGCCACAATGATGGAGTGCCACGGATGGGCTTTAAAAACCTGTACCCTTCATCAAAATTAAGAACTTGCCTCAAGGACTCTGTGTCTTTAAACATATCACTTGGTATGGATTTATTACAGCCATGCCCTTTCCTTAGAGCAATAGATACACTAGACACTATCTTTTCAACTTCGGACAAATACTGTGCATAAAAAATGTATTCAACATTTTGTGCAAATCTTCCATCTGCATGCAAAATTATTAAAATAGCGTGACAATGTTATTTTCTGTGCCCTTTTGTCGTGATAAATTTAACTACCATCTGGAAATAAAACAGGAAAACATTTTGCTTCGTTTGTTTCATCTGCAAGCATTTTCACAGGATTATTCCCTTCAACAGGAGCAACACTCAAGATCCCGTCTAAGTACTGATCAAGGACTTCTTGCCCAATATCTACAGGCTGTAAACACGTGTCCATAAACACACAGTGCTGTTGCCTATCATGGAACTCCTCATCAACTTGTACATTTTCCGCTTCATTTTCTTCAATGTCATTTTTATTATCTTCATTTTCTTGCCTAGTAAACTCATTAAACCAATCATCATTGAAAACGATATCTGAATAAAATTTGTTGCAGTGTTTTAAGTAATATAAAGCCTGTTTAATTTTATTTGTATCTACATACTGATACTTATAATGACCTTTATAAATTAATTTGCGCTTTAACTTTACACACTTCAGCTTCTGTCCTAGGCAATACATTTGTTGTGTTTTTAACATTTGCTGGCACACAAGTGACAGGACCATGAACTCCGTTTTGACCACCTTTCGGTAAAGCCAACATTTTCATAAATGGAATATGTAATGAAATTAAATGTTGTTCTAAGTTATTAAGGCAGTTAAGCTCTTCTGGTATTGGTTGCAATTCCAGATTATTAACTGCGCTTTCTGCTGGCAATTGACATTTTTTCAACTTAGAATGACACGTAAAGCAAATCCAAAGCTGACCTTTACTTGAATTAGCCAAACCACAGGAAATATTACATTGCTCATCACACTTGTGCAAAAAATGATCTGTAATACATGTGTTGGCTACTGATGACATTGCAGGATTGTTATTGTAATATTCTTTTTTACAACATAATACTTGCTGTTTAAATAACGATCTAAGGCAAACACAACAAACAAACTCTAATCCAGAACTGACTTTTTCTTCAAACTGTTTTCTGACAAAATCAGAAATCTGCTGTTTTTGTTTTAATTGTTCCTTTCTCATCTTGTTAATTATTTTTACATTTTCTTTGTGGAATGCATTGTTGTAATACTTTAAGTTACTCGCTTCCTTTAGTTTATTTCTATGCTTGTCATTATTATGGTATCTGACCTTGTTGTATTTCTTCATTTTATTATTATGTGGCACGTTGACACTGTATTTCACCCTATTGTACTCTTTAGCTTTACCCTTATGTTGCTCGTTGACACTGTATTTCACCCTATTGTACACTTTAACTTTACCCTTATGTTGCTCGTTGACACTGTATTTCACCCTATTGTACTCTTTAACTTTAGCCTTATGTTGCTCGTTGACACTGTATTTCACCCTATTGTACTCTTTAGCTTTACCCTTATGTTGCTTGTTGACACTGTATTTCACCCTATTGTACTCTTTAACTTTAGCCTTATGTTGCTCGTTGACACTGTATTTCACCCTATTGTACTCTTTAACTTTAGCCTTATGTTGCTCGTTGACACTGTATTTCACCCTATTGTACTCTTTAACTTTAGCCTTATGTTGCTCGTTGACACTGTATTTCACCCTATTGTACTCTTTAACTTTACCCTTATGTTGCTCGTTGACACTGTATTTCACCCTATTGTACTCTTTAACTTTACCCTTATGTTGCTCGTTGACACTGTATTTCACCCTATTGTACTCTTTAGCTTTACCCTTATGTTGCTCGTTGACACTGTATTTCACCCTATTGTACTCTTTAACTTTAGCCTTATGTTGCTCGTTGACACTGTATTTCACCCTATTGTACTCTTTAACTTTAGCCTTATGTTGCTCGTTGACACTGTATTTCACCCTATTGTACTCTTTAACTTTAGCCTTATGTTGCTCGTTGACACTGTATTTCACCCTATTGTACTCTTTAACTTTACCCTTATGTTGCTCGTTGACACTGTATTTCACCCTATTGTACTCTTTAACTTTACCCTTATGTTGCTCGTTGACACTGTATTTCACCCTATTGTACTCTTTAACTTTACCCTTATGTTGCTCGTTGACACTGTATTTCACCCTATTGTACTCTTTAACCCTCTGGGGACCAAGCTGTTTTTGGGGTCCTTGAGATGTTCTGACATGCCTTGACATTTGTGCTTTTTTCAGTTAATTATAAACATGTTAATGGCAAAGGTGTAAATTCACTCTATATAGCACAAACAGGGCTACCATAATATGCGAGCAACGTGTATGTAGATGTTTGTATTTTTAAGAGAATAATGTTTATGCGTGGTTATTGGAAAAAATTAAAATGAAAGTTGCTGAATTAAGAACACAAAACACATATTAAATATGTGTCCACAAGACTTTTGACTAATGGATGTTGTCCCTTTTAGTTCTAGCTTTAAAATGATGTAAAAATAGTCTTGCTTTATCGTTCACAAAAAAAAAATACATTGATTTAAATGGTGTAAAACAGGTTTTGCTTGGAAAGGCAATATGCGAGGGGGAGGAGTAGTTTACACCTTAGATTAAGGTGTCCCACCCACTCTGAATAATGACTCTGCATAATTAGCCATTCATTCAGGTGTGACACTGACTGAGCCACAATGCAAGGACAAAAGATGTATTTAGAAGACTTATATTGACCATTTAAGATTTCGCTTACATCTCTCTTGTAAATATGTTTTACTATTTTATTAAAAATGTTACAATTACAACAATAATTACAATTTCAACAATATTTCAACTGTACTCTTTCTTTATATATATATAGCCTATATATATATATAAAAAGATTATAGGCCTACATTTTATCATATGTATTCATTAGTTTGAATATAGCCAACATTGGAACATCTAACATCTTAGTCTATGAATTTATTTTTGACAAAAATAGTATTTTTTTTGCAGTTTAATACGTTGATTATACAAATACATTTTATTTCAACATAACAATATTATTCCATTCGATTTTTACTCATCTCAGTAGGCTATAGCAAAGCAGTTTATTCTTTCACACACAGACGCGCGATTCATATTTAGGCTAAACAGTCTTTACAAATATGTCCCCTACATTCATCTCACAGAAAGGCGAGTCATATTATAGAAATGCGATTCATCTTTTTGCGGTTTGCATAGGCCTACACTAACGTTATTCCATAACGTTATTCCACACGTGAGAAAAGAAAACAGCCTACCTCACTCCTCAGCGGGATCTGCTCCTCATATCAGGAGATATTTCTCCTCATCAGCACTGTTCTGATGAATCTTTTCTCCATAAGGTAGGCTATATTATGCCTCACTCGATCGCGACGCGCTTTGTTTACAGCTGATGTGGGCGTTTCACACCCCTCAGATTTTGCGTTTGAATAGCACGCGCTCTCCGGGGAGTGGTCACATTACTGTGAATTAGCTCGTAATGATCTCGACTGGAGTCGCTCTCTTTTTATACAGATTACAGAAGCTGAGAATATTTGTTTTTTATATAAATGACTTCATTTAACAGATGCGATCTCAAGCTTTATGCCCGTGGGTCTGTTTGCCTGTTTGACTGAATTTTCGCGGAGTTATAGATCATTTTCGAACGCGTTTCAAATGGGAGTTTACTGACAGAGAGAAGGGAGAAATCGCATCATGTTAATTTTTCTTTATTTGTCAAAAAGCAAAACACTTTATTTTTATTGTGAGTATACAGAAAAAAAATAGAAACTGAACAGGATCGATTGATGTATTACACGAAAATGAAAGATCAAAATTAACAGAGCATTTAGTGTTTATTTTCATTGCTAAAAAAAAAAAACGAGCAAAACGCGCCGGCGCGTTCTTGGTCCCCAGAGGGTTAACTTTAGCCTTATGTTGCTCGTTGACACTGTATTTCACCCTATTGTACTCTTTAACTTTAGCCTTATGTTGCTCGTTGACACTGCATTTCACCCTTCTGTACTCTTTAATTTTGTTTCTATGTTGCTCATTGACACTGTATTTAACCCTACTGTACTCTTTAACTTTGTTTTTATGCTGCTTGTTTTCCAAATATTTAATTTTACTTGCTTGTTTTAATGACTCCTTATACAAAATATTTGTATGATATCTTTGCCTATTGGCAGTTTTGACATGTTGTTGAAACTCTTTATTGGTATGATACAACTCTTTGATTTGTTCTTTTTTCAAATGTATTTGTACATTAATTGTACTTTTAACTCTTTTTAATGAATAATACTTGTTTAAATGTCTGCTCTTATTAACAGTTAAATGATTATTTGTTTCTTGACTAACATAAAGTGGTTCCTCGTGTTTTATGATCACTTCATTCTTTGGCTTTACACTCTTTCTTGTGCACATTTTTCCATCATCTTGTTTATCATTCTGACACAAGTTATAACAAATCTGGTTATCAAGTTGTTTCACACAAATAACAACTTCATAGTGATTCTCATTGCAGTGTTTTAAATATATCCCTTGATTACACATCATTCTATGCATACTGCTGTATTTTAACAATTTTTCATTATGGTATGTATAAATATCAACTCCTAAACAATTTGCTGTCGATTGAATTTCCACTTCTGTGGCCCATGATCCAACAAACTTTATTTTTGAACTTGACAAATAATCTTTCATGGATATATACTGACATCTTAAGAGATTCTTGTATTCCCCACTATGCAAATCCATGTGCTTTACAATTGCAAGTCTAACTGCTCTATGAGCTTTTTGTGTGCCACATACTGCTTGTGCCACTGCCCTAAGGAAACAATTCCCATCACCTACAATACTAATAGTTTTACAAGGACAACCCATTGGTCCAATTTCTGTTGGTAAAAGAACATTTTCACCATGTAACTCTATATGAAGGTTCTCACTTAATTTTTGCTTAACTTCATGACACAGTGGATTGAAATCAAACATTCTGTTAGTTCCATTTCCTAAACAAACTACATCTGAATTGTCAAAAATGTCAATATTTGATTTGCTACCCTCATTGCTTCCCTTGAAACATTGTTTCTGTTTTTTCACCACCACACATTCTTGTTTTTCTTCCAAACTCTGTCTTGAACCCTGCAATTTCCTTTTTTTATTAACACAATGTTTTTGTGTTTCACTGACAGTTGCTTTACTGCTTTTAACTGGATGTACACAAATGACACTTAATTCAAAAACCTTTCGGTGTCCTCCAATACAAGCAGACAAATTTTCAATGTGCCTTAAAACACAGGTCAGTGTATTGTAATATACAACCACACTAAATCCATCACCATCAACCATCCCAGTACTACTACGGGCATGAGAATCTACTATAGCAAACTGGCCATTTTGCTTAATAATACCACAGGTATTACCACTTAAAGTAAAAAAGCATGTATCATATTTTTCAAACATTGATTGTAAACCATCAAGCAATGTTACACATGCACCAGAAAAAAGAAATTCTTCGTCAACCAAATCTACAAATCCAGAAACAAAGTCGCCATATTCAAATGTAAATGCATTTGAATTAAAAGAGTATTGTTGAGGAAGATCTTGAATGCACAACAACTTGTTCTTCGTTGGATCAGTGATTGAACCACTTGACGCAAACTGGTATACAAGCTGTCACCATCAGTCACAACATTATCTAAATCTTTTTTCCTCCATGAGAACACACTATGTACACTGTGCTTTGCCATTGCAGCCAAACTAATTGCAACACACTGTTTTCCTGCCCACTGGAACATGTCATCACCCTGATGAAATGATCCACGAATGCTACTAACACTTTCTCTTTCATTTGATGTAGATGGCTGGCTTTGTTCAGCATCTTTGACTGTATATGCACTTATTTCTCCAACAACATCACTAATCTCAAAGGATGGTATATCTGATGAGATGATGTCTACATTAATACCACAAATACTAAATGTATATGCAGACAAACTTGTCATTAAAATATCCATGTGAAAAACTAGGTCTTGCCAGTTTGTGTTAAAAACAACAACTGATGTACCAATGTCAGAGCCTAAACCAAATGCGTTACGGACATTACAATCTACAACAACATAGAAATCGTTATGTCTCATGATAGTGCACATGTCTCCATTTATGGTCATTAAACAATATTCATGACTGAACAGCATCTCTTGTACTTTCTCATACAACTCGTTCTTTGATCCATCCAATGCCTTTCCTACTTTTACATCGCATGTTTTATTACATTATATTGCCCAGCAAAATTATGAGGAAACTGACAGTTTGCATTAGACTCAGCTTTCATGTCCTTAAGTAATTTTATTCCATTAGTATGTATGTCTTGAAGATCTGATTTCTGCCATGTACACACATTATGTATCTTGTGCTTGACTATTGAAACTACACTGCAAGCTACACCTGTAAGCTGTTCATTCACCTCTGCAGACTGCAATCTTACCTCAGTGTCTGCTACAATGCCAGAAAAGGAATTTTGATTTGAGTTATATAGTTTTATATTGTATGTGGTTGGACTGAATTGCGAATTTTAACTTATTTATTTTTTTACTTTTGTCATGTTTGTAATTATAACAAATCAGTTAGGCCTATATGCTTTAGATTCAAATAGACTCAATTTGTGAGTAAACAGAAAATACCTTTTAAAAAGAAATTACAAGAATACATTTAAATGTTCAAAATTACCGATTAAGAGTTTTATATTATTATATTATTATTTTTTTTTATTTTTTTTTATTCAAATACATGGTCATTTGAATTTTCTGTTTACCAAACATCGAGAAGAAAGGTCACATTACACAAATATATGAAGTAGTGCAACATTTTTCAACATGGAAAGAAGAGCAAATTAGCATAAAAAAATATGTTTTTAATGATCATGTGACAGTGAAGGCTGGAGTAACAATGTTAAAAATTGAGGTTTGGCATTACAGGAATACATTTTAAAGTATAGAAATGTAGAGGAAAAAGGTCATTTATTAATATTTAATAATATTATTTCTGTAGCCTACTGAGTTTTGGGGTAAAATGAAAAACCTGGGAAGAGCTGTTAATTTCAGTTGTTAATATTGCTTGTAATTTTACAGACTTTTGAGTAAAATATAAAATAAAAGATTATTTCGAAATAAAAATTTATGTTCTGACAATTGGGATTTTCAAAAGAGTAGAAATTATAAAGAAAATAATACACATAACATTTTTGAAAGAGAAATGACACTCCAAAACAGGGATGTATTTTCCTTTTTTTTACCTGACAATTATTGAGGACATATTTCAGGTAATTTTTAATTATGGCAAACGCAACCAAACTGTAACCCAGAATTCTCTATCTTGAAGTTGTTGTAAATAACTGTGAAAAGGAATTTTGATTTGAGTTATTTAGTTTTATACTGTATGTGGTTGGACTGAATTGTGAATTTTAACTTTTTTTTTTTTTTACTTTTGTCATGTTTGTAATTATAACAAATCAGTTAGGCCTATATGCTTTAGATTCAAATAGACTCAATTTGTGAGTAAACAGAAATTACCTTTTAAAAAGAAATTACAAGAATACATTTAAATGTTCAAAATTACCGATTAAGAGTTTTATATTATTACAAGGGTTTTTTTTTTATTTAAATACATGGTCATTTGAATTTTCTGTTTACCAAACATCGAGAAGAAAGGTCACATTACACAAATATATGAAGTAGTGCAACATTTTTCAACATGGAAAGAAGAGCAAATTAGCATAAAAAAAATATTTTTTTAATGATCATGTGACAGTGAAGGCTGGAGTAACAATGTTAAAAATTGAGGTTTGGCATTACAGGAATACATTTTAAAGTATAGAAATGTAGAGGAAAAAGGTCAATTATTAATATTTAATAATATTATTTCTGTAGCCTACTGAGTTTTGGAGTAGAAATTATAAATAAAATAATATACAAAACATTTTTGAAAGAGAAATGACATTCCAAAACAGGGATGTATTTTCCTTTTTTTTTTTTTTACCTGACAATTATTGACCGACATATTTCAGGTAATTTTTAATATAACTTACTGGGGATGAGACCTATCAGAAAATGTTTTAAATTTCATTGTTCAGAAATACTTGAATACTATCATTGTAGTACATTTTAAAGTTCTATGTAACCATAATTATACAACTTTATAATATCTTCTATGTGCTTAAGAGCCGGCATTAAGCATGCAATAGGCCTATTGGACACTAATAACCTTGCCAGAACATTCTAATTAACTTTAGTAACTTTGAGTGAAACTTTATATATTATAAACAGATGAATGAAATATACAGATAACAGGAAAAAGTAGCAAAATGTAGGTCTACAACAGTACAACTATAGAGACAAAAATAAGGAATAAACTAAAATAAATAGCCTATAAATTCTCAAAACAAAAGTGGAAAATAATTTAGTAAGATATAAAAATAAATGATGAACAAAGGAGTAAATAAAATAATTGAAACATAAATAAGCTATCAAATGATGTTGTCTCTTGTTAAAAGATTAGACAAGATAGTTAAATTAGATATCAGTTAAATTAATATGGAATAGTGTGTGTGGCCCATTGAAAATGGCTACATTTGCAAAGCATTTAGATTTACATGCAAATATCAAAAGCTAAACAACATAATATTAGGATTCACGCAACTGGAAGCACAACAGAATAAAACAACACAAACGTATTAAAGAAACAAACAGGCAGTGACGCGAAATGTTTCACTTAAATGAGCAAAACAAAATGAATGAAGAAAACGTCTCGGGTTACGACTGTAACCCTTGTTCCTTGAGGAGGGAACGAGACACTGCGTCGTTGAAAACGACACTTTGGGGACGCTCCCTTAGCGTGAGCCTCTGAAGTATGAATGAAACTAATCCAATCCTGATTGGTGTTTTGCGTCATGACGTAACATGTGATGGCATAACCGGATGCATAAAAGTGACGCTGGCACACACACACATTAGCCTCGCGATGAAGCAAGCCGCTCCTAGGCATCGAGGGGCGTGGCAAGATGACGCAGTGTCTCGTTCCCTCCTCAGGGAACAAGGGTTACAGTCGTAACCCGAGACGTTCCCTTTAGTTAGGGAACTCGCACTGCGTCGTTGAATACAACACTTTGGGGAACGAATGCCCACTAAGCCACGCACCAAAAAAGACCTGCCATAGAGTGAAACTGATCTCAGACACTCAGCTAGGACTCACTAGAGCATGCGTGCGCCAGGCGTACTAGGGAGGTGCAGACTATAAAACCTGATAAAATGTGTGGGGTAGCCCAACCGGCTGCCTCACAGATCTCCTGGAGGGGCACTCCCGAGAGGAGGGCTCTAGAGGACACCATGCCTCTAGTAGAATGAGCCCTTACGGCCAAAGGTGAAGGCAAATTGCGCACCTTGTAGGCCTACTTATGGTTTGTTTAGCCGGGAGCCCCTATTAGGTGATCCAAAACACACTGCAGTAAGTCCGACCTCCTCCAAGAAGAGGACCTCTCAAGGTAATACTTGGAACTCTGACTGGCAGAGCAAGGAACCTCTTCTCTTCTGCCGACACATGTGGTGGAGGATGAAATGCTTGCAGGACCATGAACCTAGCCATGTTAGATTGCACTTAAGGCACATAGCTGGGTCTCGGATGCAAGATGGCCTTAACTCCGCCGAGGGGCAAACCCCAAGCAAGCTGGTACTAATGCCAGGGCTTGGAGATCTCCCAGTCTCTTTATAAGAAGTAGCTAAGAGAAAGGCTATCTTGAACGTAATGTCCTAGGCAAAGCCGACTGAAGGGATTCGAAGGGAGCCAGGGATAGGCCTTCGAGAACCACCGCCAGATACCAGGAAGGAACCCTGGACCTGACTGTCAGTCTCATCCTCTATGTACCAAGGAGAAATAGTATGACCAGTTGGTGCCTCCCCAAAAGGCCCAATTTTCAGTGGTGCATGGAACGTCGCAATGGCATCCATGTGCACCATACATGTGGACGGGGAGAGATTCGCAGAGAACGATCTTGAAGAAACTCCAGAACTGAAGCCACTGGGCAGTTAACTGGGCCTAACTCATGTTCTCTATACCAAGTGGAAAAACATTCCACTTAAGGCCATATAATCTCCTAGTAGACGGAACCCTAGAGATAAGTATGGTTCCGTGCACCCCAAATGAAAGAACAGCATCTAGGTACTGAGCCCCCTCAGAGGCCAGACCCATAATTTCCACAGCTCTGGGCGAGGATGGAATATACTGCCCTCCGCCTGAGACAACAGATCCCTCCTCAGAGGAATCTGCCATGGCAGAGCTATCAGGAGTGAAATTAAGTCCGAAAACCATACTCGGGCCAGCCAAAACGGGGCTACCAGAAGAAGACTGATGCCCTCCTGACGGACCCTCTCCAGGACTCCCGGGAGCAGAGCGATCGGGGGGAAAGCGTACAGGCGAAGCCTCGGCCAGGCCTGTACCATGGCATCCAACCCCAGCGGGGCTGGATAAGTGAGGGAGAAACAAAGTGGACAGTGGGATGTCCCTCGAGACGCAAACAGCTCCACTTCCAGTGGTCCAAACCTCTGCCATATCAGCTCCACCACCTCTGGATGGAGTCTCCATTCCCCGGGCTTCAGCCCCTGCCTCGACAGGATGTCTGCTCCCTGTTTCTGAACCCCCGGGACATATATTGCTCTTATAGATAATATTTTCCCTTGGGACCATAAAATAATTTGATGTGCCAATCTGGATAGAGGGCGCGATCTGAGTCCCCCTTGTCGGTTCAGATACGCTACCACTGATGTATTGTCCGAACGTATCAATACGTGGTAACCTTTGATGTCTGGGAGGAAGCTCCTCAGAGCCCTGAACACAGCCAACATTTCTAGGCAATTTATATGCCAAGAATTATGATGGTCCTGCCACAGACCCCTGGCAAAGCGGGCGATAACCGCGCCCCAGCCAGTGATGGAATTGTCTGTCGAAACGGTTTTCCGGCGACATGACGCCCCTAATACTGGTCCTTGGGACAAGAACCAAGGATTCTTCCATATTAATAGGGAACGAAGGCATCTGCGCGTAACCTTTATTATACGGAACGGATTCCCTTTGGGGGAAAAACCCCTTGGCTTTGAGCCACCACTGAAGGGGCCTCATGTGAAGAAGGCCCAAAGGAATTATGTTGGATGCCACTGCCATGAGGCCCAGCAGTCTTTGAAATTGCTTTACAGTGATGGCCTGGCCTAGCTTTATGCCTGACACCATGGTCAGGATGGATTCGATACGTGCGGGAGACATACGTGCCTGCATCGTAACCGAATTCCATACCACGCCCAGAAAAGTAGTTTTCTGAGCTGGTTCTAACACACTTTTCTTAGTGTTGAATCTCAACCCCAATTTCTGAATGTGGCCAAGAACGACATCTCGATGCCGAACTGCCATTTCTCGAGACTGGGCCAATATGAGCCAGTCATCGATATAATTCAGAATACGGATGCCCTGAAGCCTCAGTGGAGCCAGAGCTGCATCCATACACTTAGTGAACGTGCGGGGAGAGAGTGCTAGGCCGAATGGAAGAACCCGATATTGGTACGCTTTGCCCCCGAAAGCGAACCTCAGTAACCTCCTGTGACATAGAAGGATGGAGACATGAAAATAGGCGTCTTTTAGATCTATCGTGACAAACCAATCCTCGGATCTGAATTGATTCACGATGATGGGAATAGTGAGCATCTTGAACCTGAATCTCCTCAGAGAACGATTCAACTTGCCTCAAATCTAAAATCGGCCTCAGCCCGCCATCCTTCTTTGGAACTATAAAGTACCGGCTGTAAAAACCCGGACTCCCTGTCTGGTAAGGGAACAATTTCTATGGCCCCTTTGACCAGTAGAGTCTGTACCTCTTGTTGCATAACCCGAGCCTGTTCTGGAACCACTGCAGTCGGTACCACCCCAGCAAACTTGGGAGGTCGGTGACCAAACTGCAGTCTGTACCCATATTTTATAATATTCAGGACCCATATAGATATATTGGGAAGGCGTTGCCATTCTACTACAAAATCTACTAAGGGAACCAGCCCCTCGAGACTGACCTCGGGTGATTTCCGAGCACTATTCTCGACCTCCTGAAGCGGAGGACCGACAGGAAAAAGTCGAGAAAGATTTTGTGACCATAGTCGGTGCCCTGTTGCAAGCTTTTGGGGCGAATGCCACGGTGTGCGTTCACTGGAAAGCAATGTGGCCTGAAGCGCACTTTATGGCAGGATACAGACATCGATTTCCTGAGGGCTCCCCCAGAGGGAAGGCTCTTTCGGTTTCGTTCTCGACACCCTGATGCGGAGGACCGCAGGGAATAATCGAAAACAGTTTCCGATATGCGGACAGGAACACTGCCTGGCCGCAAGCCTTTTTGGGCGGGCACTACAGCGTGCATTTGCTGAAAACCAATGCGTCCCGAAGCGCAGTTGACGCTGGATACAAACATCGATTTCCTGAGGGCTCCGAAGAGGAGCGATTCTCGCTTCCCATCTTCATCTCGTTTTCGATACCCTGATGCGGAGGACCGGCAGGGAAAAAAATCGAAAACAATTTTCGACGTTCGCTGCTCATCATTTTAATTCCTCAGAATTAAATGCAGCCAAAAACACTGGATAAGTGAAACACGGTCTAGATGGTAGGCTGAATTAAAATATCTAACTTCTTAAAGTCAGATAATATATTCCATCATTTCAATTCCATCATTTCAATTCATAGAATTAAATGCAGCCATAATCACCAGACAATACTGTTTTAATATTTAGTTATACGGTCTCGTAATCTACATTACGAGCTGCCTCGGCAAACGCGAGATTCGTTATAATATTTGGCTTTCATCCCTCGAGAAGAAAGTCATCAGGTGCAAGGATGAAACATCCAACAGCGCACGGAATTTAGCACGCGCGCCCGAGATATTTCTCAATGAACACTGCCAGCACCCTCAGGAGCTGATTGTGAATGCCTCGCACCCAAACAGTATTTTTTCTCCAGATCACGTGTGTCCCTTTTATTGCAGACTCGTAATCTACGTGCTGCCTCTGCAAACGCGAGATTCGAGTCGTTCACAATATATTTGGCTTTCATCTCTCGAGAAGAAAGTCAACGGGCGCGAGGCTGAAACACCCGAAACGCACGGCTGTGTGCGTCGAGATATTTCTCAATGAACACGCAGCCAGCACCCTCAGGAGCTGACTGTGCATGCCTCGCACCCACACAAAATCTTATTGTTATTATCTACTATAGATTCTGTATTGCAATGCAGTGGGACAATTCTTATTTTTGGGTTACAAACAACAAAGGCGAGTGTGACTCATGTTCCTCGATCCCGATGCTGAGCACATTCACTTCCTCAGAAGCAGATAGCTCGAGCATCGGGCACTCGTCACGGGCAGAAGAAACCATATCGCGGGCTTCTACGTCGTGAGCGAGCGTTATAGAATCTGCGGATGATGAACGAGAAAGTGCCTTAGCATTCTCGTTCTCATCCGCGAGATCCTTCTGCGATCCCCATGATCTAAGCCGCCGCGCCGCCTCAACGGACCTGGGACCTGAACCGCGGGGATCGCGAGCCTGGCCTTTATCAGAAAAAAAATTGCCAAACGGGAGCGCAGCACTCTAATCGGGAGTACTTTCACAATGTTCACAGGCAGCCCCCTCGAGAGCTGCCTGTGCGTGCTGCGCTCCTAAACAGTGTACACACAACTGATGCGTGTCCCCACCCGTGAGAAATATAGGGCAGGGGTGCACACACTTAGTGTATCTTCCACTCACATAATATAGTGGATTTCAACAGACAAACAACACCAAATAAGACAGACAGTTTCACAGAGAACGCTTGCTGAAGAGCAAAAGCTAATGTGTGTGTGTGTGTGCCAGCGTCACTTTTATGCATCCGGTTATGCCGTCAAGTTACGTCATGACGCAACACCAATCAGGATTGGATTAGTTTCATTCATACTTCAGAGGCGCACGCTAAGGGAGCGTCCCCAAAGTGTCGTTTTCAACGACGCAGTGCGAGTTCCCTAATGAAAGGGAACTGGCTATTTGCTGAGTTTAGGTTCATTTTTGCAATCGCTGCTTCACAGAAAGTCAATGAGATAGGCTACCTGAACGCGGTATAGTGTTGTTTTATTTATTTACGAAAAGCACAATATAATTATATTGTGAGAGTAAAAATATAACAACAAATCTTTTATTCTAGGTAGGCCTACTCCAAGGCACTCGAATTCAAATTGCTTATCTGATCTGTCTCAGCTGCTCAGTGAACCCAAACAAAGAGATGAACTAGAGGAATTAACTAGCACTATGAGCACCATTCTCTCTGGAAAATTGGATATTGTTGCACCCATTAGATTAAAAAAGGTCAGAGAGAAAAGTAAAGCACCATGGTACAACAATACTATGCATGTTCTAAAGAGAGAAACCTGTAATTTAGAGCGTAAATGGAAACAAACTAATTTAGAGGTCTTTACAATCGCATGGAAAGACAGTATGTCATGTTATAAAAAAGGCCCTAAAAGCAGCCAGGGCTGAGCACCTCCGCAAACTAATAGAAAACAACCAAAATAATCCTAGGTTTTTATTTAACACCATGGCTAGACTAACAAATAAACAGACGTCACCTGAACAAAATATCCCGTTACAGCTTAGTAGTAATGATTTCATGAACTTCTTCACTGAGAAAATAGAAAGCATCAGAACCACAATTGTAAACGTTCAATCCTCAATCGCGCCTTATAATTCAGCCTCAATTATCACCCCGCAAGAACAATTACAGTGCTTTACAACTATAGAACAAAAAGAGTTAAATAAACTTATCACCTCATCTAAAACAACAACATGTTTATTAGATCCTATACCAACTAAACTACTGAAAGAAGTGTTACCTGTAGTGGAAAAGCCTCTCCTCAATATTATTAACTCATCTTTAACTTTAGGTCATGTTCCAAGAACATTTAAACTGGCAGTTATAAAACCTCTCATTAAGAAACCACAATTAGACCCACATAATCTAGCAAATTATAGACCCATTTCAAATCTTCATTTTATGTCTAAAATACTAGAAAAAGTTGTATCCGCCCAACTGGGCTCTTTCTTGCAAGAAAATGACATCTATGAAAAGTTTCAGTCTGGATTCAGACCGCATCATAGCACAGAAACTGCGCTCGTTAAAATCACAAATGATTTACTATTAGCTTCTGACCAAGGCTGTATCTCAATACTAGTTTTACTTGATCTTAGTGCTGCGTTCGATACTATAGATCACACAATACTCTTAGATCGACTACAAAATTATACTGGTGTTCAAGGACAAGCATTAAGCTGGTTCAGATCATACTTATCTGACCGCTACCATTTTGTCTATTTAAATGGAGAAAAATCGATCAGAACTCCAGTAAACTATGGAGTGCCGCAGGGATCTGTGTTAGGCCCTCTGTTATTCTCAATATATATGCTGCCACTTGGAAATATTATAAGGAAACATGGAATTAGTTTCCATTGTTATGCTGATGACACTCAAATCTATATTTCATCACGGCCAGATGAAAACGCTAAATTATCCAAATTGACAGAGTGTGTTAAAGATATAAAAGATTGGATGACGCACAATTTTCTTTTATTAAATCCAGACAAGACAGAGGTACTAATCATCGGCTCAAAAAAACGCCCACAAAACCTTTCACACTACAACTTTAACATAGTAGGATGTCCTGTTACTTTATCCTCTACAGTAAAAGACCTGGGTGTTATATTAGACTGCAACCTGTCTTTTGAAAATCATATTTCATATGTAACAAGAACAGCCTTTTTCCACCTTAGAAACATTGCTAAGCTACGTAACATGCTATCAGTTTCTGATGCAGAAAAGTTAGTTCATGCATTCATGACCTCGAGACTAGATTACTGTAATGTTTTATTAGCTGGTTGTCCTGCATCCTCAATAAACAAGCTACAGTTAGTCCAAAATGCCGCCGCTAGAGTTCTTACTAGATCAAGAAAATATGATCATATAACACCAATTTTATCATCACTACATTGGTTACCTATAAAGTTCCGTATTAATTACAAGGTACTGCTACTGACTTATAAAGCCCTAAACGGCTTAGCTCCAGTCTCAGGGCTGCCAACTTTTGAGTTTAGCTCAGAATGCGATGTAAAAACAAATATTGCATCACAATAAGTGTAATTGTGATTGTCATCATTTGGTAACTAAATAGAATTTTATGAAGTTTAGTGACAACATGTTACAATGTTTACATTGTACAATGACTCGTAGGATACAGTTTTTATTGTTGCTTGACAAAAATTACAAGATTTCAATTCCATTCTTGTGATTTGATTCCGATTTTGATTCAATATTGACTAATTTGGATACATGTTTATTTTAAATTTTATTTAAAAAAATAATCTCACCTAATGCTGTAAACATAGAGGGCCCAATCTGCTGGTATTATTAAAGGTTAAAAATATCAAATTAAATTAAATATAATGCCGTTTTTGTTATAATAACAATTATTTAATGACATAAGTAAAAATATAATAAATATGTAATATAGTGCTCAGCAAAATCTCCTCTCTAGCTATTTTTTCTATTCAATTAACATGCTATGGTCATTAAATGGCTTTCCTGAGGTAAATGTAACGTTATGTGACATAATTGTTCTCCTGCTGTTATACTGACCTCTTTCCGTGGTTGAAAAACACTAATTGGTCGATATTATGTATACTTTCGGTAAGTTGTACTGCATCTTTAAATAAAAAAGTAACAGATGATCGGTTCACGTGCACTTGAACTGAGGCGCTCAGCGATCTGTCACGTCACATTTACAAGCACCAAACGTATTTTTGACTGAATTTCGTAATAAAATTGACGGAATCTAAGAGCTGAGAATTAGTTTAATATTAAAAGTACCTCTTTTATTTTTCTGTGCGTGAGAAAATGGATGTGTGGCGTGAGAGCGTGTGAAAAGTGTCAATTGCGTGAGTCTCACGCTCAATGCGTGAGAGTTGGCAGCCCTGCAGTCTATTTAACGGATCTTCTATCGCCCTATAATCCGCTCTTTAAGATCACTAAATTCGAGGCTTTTGGTCATACCTAGGATATCTAGGTCCACCAAAGGAGGGAGAGCATTTTCACATTTAGCTCCAAAACTCTGGAATAGTCTTCCTGATACTGTTCGTTGCTCAGACTCGCTCTCCCAGTTTAAAACTAGATTAAAGACGCATCTCTTCAGCCAGGCATTCATATAATACTTTTAATCTTACAGTTAAATCCAACCTCTAGTTTATAAACGCCAGAGGAGAACTGGCCCCCAACTGAGCCTGGGTTCTCCCAAGGTTTTTTTTCTCCATTAGGTCATCTGATGGAGTTTTTCGGTTCCTTGCCACTGTTGCGTTTGGCTTGCTCAGTTGGGGATATTTGGGGATATTTAATTTAATTAATCAATCAACAATACTATTGATCAGCATTACCAAACGTGGACGTTTTCCACTAGAAACAAACATTGATGTATTATTTTAATTTAATACTGTGAAGCTGCTTTGATACAATCTGTATTGTGAAAAGCGCTATATAAATAATCTTGACTTGACTTGACTTGACTTTGGAGAAGCTATTAATGAGAATAAAAAGACAAACAGACAACATTTCAAGCATTGTTGTTTACTTGTATTCTTTTAATAGTATTATCTGTGGATTTAAAATAGTTTCCATACTATTTAAAACTAATTATTTAAATTTATTATTACATGGAGAACAAATTTATTTTGTAGGATTTGTGTGTGTGTGTGTGTGTGTGTGTGTGTGTGTGTGTGTGTGTGTGTGTGTGTGTGTGTGTGTTCACAAATACACAGCTACTAGGCTACAGTCAACTGCCGGTGCCAGACAGTGTTAAAACTCATTCCTTTGTCTCTATAAAAGAAACATTTGCATAAGCTATGCAAACATTATCGCCTCACTTGGTCAATGACGCAGTTACGTGCGAACATTATCGCCTCAGTTGGTCAATGCCGCAGTTACGTGACCTTTAAGCATTAAGCCTCCACTTACCTGTAGTGCAGGTTATTTTTGGTGTTTTGTTATAATAATTTTCTATTCAAAAAAGGTAAAGAAAATGCATTTAAAAGAATCATTGCATGCTTTTGAGAGTTACACCATCATATGATCCATCCAGCTGAATAAAAACATCAGTATAAATTTTAATAATTGTATATATTTTCTTGTGTTGTTTAAATATTTGACACCTGATTTAAATACATTTTATTGAATTGAGCATAACAGCAAGACAGTGTAGTCAACAATTAATTAAAGATCTTAAAATAAAGAGAACACTACATGTCACAAACACATAGTTTTGTATTTCATTAATGGGTTTTAAACTAAATATTAAGTTAATTAATTGTTGTCTTAAACTATAATATTAGTATAATCTATTATAGTTTTAGACATATTTAATATTTTTAATAACTGCAATATTTTGAGAAGCAAAATAAAGTACATTAATTTAATTATTTGTTTATGATCATTGATATTAATCTTTTATAGCCTTTATAAAGTAAACATTTTAATGTAATTTGAGTTGTTTGTATAATTAACTTTTTTCTTTGATTAGTCTGCAAGACAAACACATGCTTGATGATCACAATGGTGCTTACTTCTATAATAATTTAAAGGTATGGATTGAGAGATATATAATACTGTGTATGAAATGTGTTTTTGTGATCATGTGCAAAAAATGTGCTTTTATGAAATGTGTTTAAATAAAGCCTAAATGATTTTATATATTAGACTAATGTAATTGTACGTATTTGAGTTTATTTGTTGTTCAGAATATTTTTGTAGGCCATTTAGACAAGAATGCATGTATTGAAAGAAAAATGAGAGGTTATTGAAAGATAATAATACAGATTCTAGAAATAAATTAAATCGTTTTGTCATGCTATTAAAACACTTTTTTATGCAATCATTAAACTATATTAAAAATGTGATGAAATAGCGGGCCAAAATTATGGAATCTTCAAAAGTCATATAGAGAGAGAGGCTCCAGAAACTTTAAATGTTTTTAAACCATCAAAGTAACTTCCTTGTTTCTTTTGAAGTAGCACCAGACATGTTGACGCCCTTTACATTTAGGTTTTTGACACGTCTGCAGGTTGGAGACAGAATCTTAATTCTTTGAAAGGCTCTCTTTTGTGTTTTTATTTGATATTGTCTCCATTTAATTTTAATTGCTGTGCGTTCAGGCTCAAAATATGAACAAATAAAATGCTCTTAAAATTGCTCTCATAGGAGTACGAGGAGCTTTGGACAAGCTTTTAATGAGCCTGATCTCATGAAAGTGCGTATCTATAGAACGAATGATATTTCTCGTATCATTTATATGCCAAAACGAGTTTTTGAGTGAGTATAGGAACAAGTGAGAGTTAACAGATGAAATAAGTAAAAATTTGACATTTATTAATACAGTTGAACTATACTCCACAGTGATGAATCCTAAAACAAGCTATAAGCTGCACTGGCATAGCAATACCAGTGTTTCTTACAGGATTTTTGGTAAAACTGTGGTGGGTGACCTCTGTCCTTCTAGGGGGGGTTGGGAGCATATTCCCCTGTAAGAAAATTTTGTGCATTCTAATGTTAAATTCATCAATCTGTTGCACTTTGAGAGTTCAAAATTAAAAGCTCCAACCCATATTCAGTGTGCAAATTAAACAAAGAAAAATTCAAACCTCTTTTAGTTACAGTGTCTATTTACATTACACTACATAATAACAGTTATAACATTAATCGTATGACAGTAATAGCCATATTTTGTAAAACAAATGCACTAAAAAATAAAGGAAACTTTCATAATTAGTTTTGTAGAGATAAGCACATGATCTTTTATTTTGACGCAAACTGCATCAAGCTTTTATTTTGGCGGAAACATGGTTTACAAACGCGTCTCGTTACATTTCTAGTGAATTGCGGTAATCGTCAACTATGCAGATGTGGAAATAATCTATGACTGGGTTATGGGTTCCTACACTCATGGCATAGCCTAAGTGTTTTGAAAGTAGTTCTGCTTACTGCGGACTCAACACTCTCTCATATCTCTCCTGATCCTCCTCACTATCCTCATCATCACAGGAGCTGATGAAGGTCAGAAAACATATATTTTGACACATTTTACAGTGTCTGCTTTAAGGGCCTGTTTCTATTTTTTCATGCTATTTCTCTGCACATTACTTGCGTTTCTTCTCCTTCTCGCTGACTATTGTGACAGATACACACTTACACTGCTGCACGCTCGCTCACTCGTTTAAAGTTGTGATTGGGCCAGCCCAGTGTCAATCAAGAAAAGAACCAATGGGCTGCTGATCTACATGTTTCATGGGCTGGTCTAGCTGTCAGGAAAAAAAAACTAACGCTGACTTTTTCTGACCAATGCATTACACCGGCACAAACCCAGCGCCGCCAATTAAGCAAAACAAAACAAAACACAACGAATGGGCCGCCGATGTACAAATTTTATGGGCCGTTAAAAAAAAAAGATACAATAATAATAATAATAAAAATTATGTATGAGTATGAGATGTATCGGCCCAAAAAGCACGTCGGCCCACTGGGAAAATGCCTGGTATGCCCGATGGCCAGTCCAGCCCTGGCTCCAGCTCCGGACATTATCATTATTCATCTGGGTGGAAACAGTTTGTGTCGGGAGGGCCGCGACCGTCTGAATTTTCTTCGGCAAATAAAAAGTGACCTGGTCAAAGTCATCCGAATGTTTCCCCGTACAAGGTTACTATTTTCTGACATTCTGCCCCGTTTGAATTGGAGAGCTCAGCCTGGCAGGACTGGCTATAGCGTTGAACGAACCCGGAGGTGGATCAACGGTGCCGTGTCTGGCTTCTTGGCAGATAGACAGATGAGCTGTATTCGCCATAGAAACATTGGCTTGTTCCATCTGTGCAGAGACGGAGCCCACCTGACATCAGAGGGAAACCAGCTTTTGTTGAGCAACCTCCGAGAAGCTCTGCAGGTGGAACTCCGAAGATGTAGTCTCCAAATGTCTTTTTAAAGGCTTCAATAACGGCTCTTTTAAGAGCCACTCAATTATTATAAAAAAGAGCATTTTTACAAGTGTGTGAAAGTCGTCTGCAAGCACATATCACGTTTTTTTCAGGAAATATACACATTCTAATTAATATTAGCCTAGTATTATGAATATTATTTTTTATTTATTAGGGACTGTTCGTTTTTTATTTAACGGGCTACCGGAGGAGTTTTGAGATCTGTAGTCAAAAAATACATGACCCTCCCTTCGCCAGCAATAAATTTTTCTAAGACCCTCCAAAATGATTGTGAAAAAAGGCATAACCGTCCCCAATAATTTATTGATTAGCCTACTTCTGGTTTGCGCTTGGCAAAGATAGCCATTGTTTTTTTTACAACCATAAACTCCTGCTTTCTCATCTTACTATGGCTGTAACGATCAAACCTACTGTTCGGTTCGTATCACGATTTTTGATTTGGAAAAAATCATGTTTTCGGTGCTGATGCGGTGTGACGCGTTCAACATGTGGGTGGCGCTGACAATAAAGCATCTAAAAGCTGTCACAAAGAACCGGCAAAAGTAATGATTATGAATATGTCAAATATAGCAAGGAGACATTTGAATTGTTTATTAATAAGTGTTTTCTGTGACGATGCTGACTCGCGATCTTCGCAGTAGTGAACGCGCCAGAGAGAAATGCACATTTCATATGGATTACATAAGCAGAGAGCAATTTCGTTTTGAATTGTTCTGTTTAAAAGTAGACATTTCAAGCTTTCTATATATTTCTCAGGTCTGTGAGGCAAGTAGCCTACGCTGAGTTTCGGTTCATTTATGAGATGAGATTCCCAGCGCCTCCGTGTCATGATTATCTATTTTCTACTATATTTACTTCTTATTTATTAAATCCAGGAAATTGGTTGATGAAACATTGATTAAAATTAAGATACAATTAATAAAAAAATGAAATTCACTTTAAAGAAAGGCTTTGTGCTTTCTGTTTGAGGTCTCTGTGAAAGTTTTAAAGTCGCTTTCAGAGCGGTCATGTCCGTAATGGAGAACTGTCACATCCGTAACATGGCATGGTTTTTTTCCTCATAAATGCGAACACGAAAAATCAAATAAAAAGAATATTTTATGTTTTGTGGAGGCCGACCCTTCTTCATCCGGTGGGTATATTACTTTTGGTTTGCGCAGTGTAATACATAAAATTACTAAAAAATATTTTGCCACGTCACATATGTGTATTTCCCTCATATTAAATATAAAAAGCATGTGTAGACTGATATTTTTTTAATGTCTTGACTCCTTTATTAAGGGAGTATGGATATATAAACAGACGTTTCAATATATTGGTATTAAATGCATTTTCTGAGAATTTATATTTCAAGTTTTGACTGCAAATGTCACATCCATAACGCTGGAATTGCCCAATTTTAACGAATTTATCCTCAACTAGTTTTTTGGGCTAGGTCTACGTATTATATTATGTTAACTTAGTAATTTAAAGATGTAGTAGCCCTACATCTTACACATCACACTCCACTGTTATGGTGGCAATTTCAGTAGATTTACTCACTAACATTATTGTGGAAACAAAATAAGGATGGAAACTAAAATATGGTAGTATAGTGCAACAGCGCACATTCTATCAGCTGCAGTTCTGGCGCCTCAGTCCCAATACTGTAAAATTCAATGTACATTGACATCACATGTTAATGCAGCGGTAGAGTTACACTCACAGGACACTGCACTTATTCGCAATCAGAAAAGTTCATTATTTGCTCGTGCTTTAAAGCTTTGCCGGGTAAACATTTCATTGGTGTTCTGTTCTGACATGATGCACTTTTTCTGAGCGCGTACTGAAGTGCGCGCGCAGTGTCAAACTCAAACAGCGCCAAACTGGATTTTTGTTGGGTCAGACGCATCTGATAGTGATGGGAGGCCGAGACCGCGAGAGCTATGGAGCTACATGTAAAAAATATGCACCAAACAAACCACTTTGAAATGTTGCTGTTTTCATGAATACAAAAGTTGGGTGACCCTCCCCCTAGACTAAAAAAAGTTGGATGACCCTCCCCTCAACAAAGAATAAAAAGACATGACCCTCCCTTATTTTCCTCCGGTGGACCATTCCATAAATACCCATGGGACAGCTTTAATATTTTTCCACTGCGAGCACCTATCTATCACATTTTCTTCAGTAAATAATAAGCCTATTCCAATTTTCCCAATGCAAGCACCTATCACATTTTCTTCAGGAAATATAACCTACATTCCAAATAATATTATGAATATTATTTTGTGTTTTTAATAATGTTTTTTATTAGTGTTCTATCTGCCTGGTCTTATCTTGTTGCCAATATTTGAGATTTCCTGTTGGTCGGAGAATATAGCCTACAGTAAATAAAGCCTACATTCCAATTTTTCCAATGCAAGCACCTATCACAATTTCTTCAGGAAATATACACATTCTAATTAATATTAGCCTAGTATTATGAATATTATTTTTTATTTATTAATAATGTTTTTTTAGTCTTCTATCTGCCTGGTCTTATCTTGTTGCCATTATTTGAGTTGTATATAAAAACATCATTACAGTGTGACCCTTTATCCTGTTAAAGTGATATAAAGTCATGGGATAGCTTTAATATTTTTCCGCTGCAAGCACCTATCTATCACATTTTCTTCAGTAAATAAGCCTATTACAATTTTCCCAATGCAAGCACCTATCACATTTTCTTCAGGAAATATAGCCTACTTTCCAAATAATATTATGAATATTATTCCAAATAATATTATGAATATTATTTTGTGTCCACATTCAAACCAAAATATCTGACTTCCTGTTGCTCGGAGCTAATGACTGTAAATTAGAAAATTGTCCTGCTCGATGAGACCAATATGCATACTGATTTTTGTGACTGTACATAAAATTAAGAATTGAATTGAAAAGAAAGAATTGCCTAGGAGGGTTATTTCAAATTCCAGAGCAAGCATTCTCCAAACAACCCATAATAGCCGACTTCCTGTTGGGCTGGCGTAAAACTTGACCAGGGAAAGTTGTTCGGCCCGATGAGATCTATATGTGTACTGAGTTTCATATTAATTCATGCAAGCATGTTTGATCTATGGACCAAGTTTTCAGACCCCGTTCAAGGGTGAAAAATCCCCCCCACCCCTCACACAGAGAGAGAGAGAGAGAGAAAATTCTCCAGAAAAATCCACATTCAAACCAAAATATCTGACTTCCTATTGGTCGGAGCTAATGACTGTAAATTAGAAAGTTGTCCGGCTTGATGAGAGCAATATACATACCAAGTTTTGTTGCTGTAGATGAATTTAACCCCCCACTTTGGTCAAAAGGTGGCGCTACTGAGCCATTCCACCACGCCCGTTTCTGAAACTTTGCACATGTCTACTGGCTAATAAATGTGATGTGTCTGTCGAGTTTCATCCAATTTCAACCGTGCTAAGAGTCTCAAAAGCATCAAAAAAGAATATTAAAGTTTGATGTGTTGCCATGGCAACAGTATCTAAGATATCAATAATCCTTTCACAGGTCTAATTTTGCTGTGTGTCTACATTATACACACAAAGTTTGAAGCAAATCGGGTAAAAATAAGAGAGTGATCCTCGTCACGGCCAAACCGTTCGAGATATCAAAAATCTGTTCGCAAGAATTCATCCTCATTGTCTTGACTTCATTCACACCGAGTTTGGTAGCGATCGGATGAAATCCCTAGGAGGAGTATTTCCCATTCCATTGTATGTGTTTTACAAGCAACGTATAATAACCGACTTCCTGTTGGGCTTTTGTAAAACTTAGAGCACGAAAGTTGTTCGACCCGATGAGATCTATATGTGTACTGAGTTTCATATTATTACATGCAAGCGTGTTTGATTTATGGACCAAGTTTTCGGACCCCATTCCAGGGGGCGCTGTCGAGCCCCCCTGCCACGCCCCGGTACCAACTTCAGCCCGGCCCTGATGGCCGCAGGTTCTGACGTGTGCAAAATGTCAAGAGTTTTTGAGCATGTTAAGGGCCCCAAAAGTGGCAAAAAGTCAAAAAAAAAAATGAAAAAAATAAATAAATATATATATATATATACAGTACCAGTCAAAAGTTTGGAAACACTACTATTTTTAATGCTTTTGAAAGAAGTCTCTTATGCTCATCAAGCCTGCAGTTAAAAAACAAAAAACAAAAAAAAAAAACAGTAATATTATGAAATATTATTACAATTTAAAATAATGGTTCTCTTTTTTAATATACTTTAAAATGTAATTTATTTGTGTGATGCAAAGCTGAATTTTCATCAGCAAGTACTCCAGTCTTTGGTGTCTTATGATCCTTCAGAAATCATTATCACAAAAATAAATTACATTTTAAAGTATATTAAAAAAGAGAACCATTATTTTAAATTGTAATAATATTTCATAATATTACTGTTTTTTTTTGTTTTTTTGTTTTTTTTTTAACTGCAGGCTTGATGAGCATAAGAGACTTCTTGCAAAAGCATTAAAAATAGTAGTGTTTCCAAACTTTTGACTGGTACTGTATATATATATAGAAATATAGCTGCGAGCAGCGATTGCGGGCCCAAGCCGGTGCCTTTAGTTACACTACAGGTATAGATATAGATATAGATATATATAGATATATACACTGCTCAAAAAAATTAAAGGAACACTTTGAAAACACATCAGATCTCAATGGGGAAAAATATCATGCTGGATATCTATACTAATATGGACTGGGTAATGTGTTATAAACGAAAGGATGCCACATCGTTTGATGGAAATGAAAATAATCAACCTACAGAGGATTGAATTCAAAGACACCCCGGAAATCTAAGTGAAAAAATGATGCAGCAGGCTTGTCAATTTTGCTGAAATTTCATTGCAGCAACTCAAAATGGTTCTCAGTAGTTTGTATGGCCCCCACGTGCTTGTATGCATGCCTGACAATGTCGGGACATGCTCCTACTGAGACGACGGATGGTGTCCTTTGGTATTTCCTCCCAGATCTGGACCAGCGCTTCACTGAGCTCCTGGACAGTCTGAGGTGCAGCCAGGTGATGTCAGATGGACCGAAACACAATGTCCCAGAGGTGTTCTATTGGATGTAGGTCAGGTGAGCGTGGTGGCCCTTCAATGGTATCATTCCTTCATCCTCCAGGAACTGCCTGCATGCTCTCGCCACATGAGGCCGGGCATTGTTGTGCACCAGGAGGAACCCAGGACCCACTGCACCAGCATAGGGTCTGACAATGGATCCATGGATTTCATCCCGATACCTAATGGCAGTCAGGGTGCCATTGTCTAGCCTGCAGAGGTCTGTGCTTCCCTCCATGGATATGCCTCCCCACACCCTCACTGACCCACCACCAAACCGGTCATGCTGAACGATGTTACAGGCAGCATAACATTCTCCATGGCTTCTCCAGACCCTTTCCTGTCTGTCACGTACTCAGGGTGAACCTGCTCTCATTTGTGAAAACCACAGGGCACCAGTGGCGGACCTGCCAATTCTGGTGTTCAATGGGAAATGCCAATCGAGCTCCCTGGTGCTGGGCAGTGAGCACAGGGCCCACTAGAAGACGTCGGGCCCTCAGGCCACCCTCATGAAGTCTGTTTCTGATTGTTTGGTCAGAGACATTCACACCAGTGGCCTGCTGGAGGTCATTTTGTAGGGTTCTGGCAGTGCTCATCATGTTCCTCCTCGCACAAAGGAGCAGATACCGGTCCTGCTGATGGGCTAAGGACCTTCTACGGCCCTGTCCAGCTCTCCTAGAGTAGCTGTCTGTCTTCCTGAAATCTCCTCCATGCTCTTGAGACTGTGCTGGGAGACACAGCAAACCTTCTGGCAATGGCACGTATTGATGAGCCATCCTGAAGGAGCTGGACTGCCTGCGCAACCTCTGTAGGGTCCAGGTATCGCCTCATGCTACCAGTAGTGACACTGACCCTAGCCAAATGCAAAACTGGTGAAAAACAGTCTGAAAAGATGAGTAGGGAAAAAATGTCAGTGGCCTCCACCTGTAAAACCATTCCTGTTTTGGGGGTTGTCTCACTGTTGCCCATCTAGTGCACCTGCTGTTAATTTCATTAACACTAAAGCAGCTGAAACTGATTACCAACCCCCTCTGTTACTTAACTGACCAGATCAATATCCCAGGAGTTTAACTGACTTGATGCTATTCTCTGATTAAAAAGTGTTCCCTTTATTTTTTTGAGCAGTGTATATACACACATATCACACAAGTAATATTCTCTGTTTTTGTTATGATTCTGCCCTTGTGTCTTTAATACTTCTCTTGTCTTAGGGTAGGATCATAACAGACTCTTGTTTTATGTGCAAGCACATGGTCTATTGTTTGGGCCATGTGCTTGCGTTGTCTCGTTACGTAACCCCGCCCCCTTGTTACCCTTGTTTAGTCATTATTGCTTTACCTGTGTCACCTGCTGTCATTAGTTTCTCCCTATTTAATCCCCTTGTGTTTGCTGTCTTGTGTCGGTTCTTTGTCGATCTATTTCATACTTTGTGTGATCGCTTTGTGAGTATTCCTGTCCAGTGAAGTTCTGACCCTGTATTTACTGTTTATTTGTAGTCTAGTTACGTCAAGTCTATGTCATAGTCTAGTTGGTATTCATAGTCCTGTCTTGTCCTGTTTTGCCCCCTCGTGGGCTTTGTTTTCCCTGTTATTTGTACAATAAACTGTGTTGCTGTGACCACTCTCTGCAATTGGGTTCATCTCCACACATCCCATAACAGTTTTGTCACTTAAAAAAATAAAAAATAAATAAAATATATATATATATATATATATATATATATATATATATATATATATATATATATATATATATATATATATATAATATATATATATATATACTAATGAATTGTTCTACTGACTACTTAAACAGAGCAGTGTAACTGTTATATGTTAGGTTGACTATTTCATTATTATATTTTATTAAGGCTATAATGAACAGGCTGTGATATCAAGATTGCAATGCTGGAATGTGTGTGTGTGTGTGTGTGTGTGTGTGTGTGTGTGTGTGTGTGTGTGTGTGTGTGTGTGTGTGTGGCGCGGGCGTGGGCGCGATTGAACAGTGGACACATAAAAACATGCCCCGTCATTTTGTTCATACAGGACACCATTCAAACTGCAAAGTGTTAACTTATATTTGTGTACAGTCACAATAAAACACAACATTGTGCTTTTGTAAAATAAATTCAAGCAATCCGACCCTGAAAGGCGCTAATTTTAAAATTAAACTAAAATGCTTACGGCTGCACGGGCATTCATAACTGTGCACGTCCACGGCGAGGAATGAGCAGAACAGAGTCAACGTTTTTTAGTTAATTTCTACTTCCATAAGAATTCATTGAAAATGCTTTGCACCATTATCCATGTCAGTGCGGACGAACATATTTTACTTTCGTTTTTAAGTTAGCGATTCAAAAGCCCCCAGCGGTGTCACACGTCGATTAACCGGTGGGGAAATATTCCCAGAGTCACAACCCTAACATATTTATATATAAATACAATAGGCCTACCTAATTTTGAACACAAGAGGGCAGCATAGCACTATGAATGACTTGATTTATTTATTTTTTGGACTAAACAACTATTCTGGCTGTTTTTAAACTTAACTTAAACATAATTCTTAAATTTAAAAAAAAAAGAATAAAATGGGTTTAGTTCTGATATTTGTATAATTTTATATAGAAATAAATGGCGTACAATTACATTTTAAGAAGATATGAGGCTTTTAGTGTTTCCTTTTTTGACATTCCTTTAAACCCTCGCCATAGCAAAACCGTTTGAGATATTTAATATCCGTTCACAATTTAGCATCTTTAATGTATTTTCATCATGTTGAAAAAGTTTGGTGGGAATAAAATAAACCACTTAGGAGGAGTAGCTAAAAACTTAAGAGTCTGAAATATCCAAAAAATCTACATTCAAACCAAAATATCTGACTTCTTGTTGGTCGGAACTAATGACTGTAAATTAGAAAGTTGTCCGGCTCGATGAGACCAATATACGTCCTGATTTTTGTAACTGTGGGTAAAAGTAACACCCCCACTTTTGTCAAAAACATTTTGAAAGTGACACACTTCCTACTACCAGTTGGTGGCGCTATAACTTTGACTCACAATAGTTACATCCATCTGATCGGCCTCTTACCACGAACACACTGCTGAAGTTTCATCAAGATCAGTTAATGTGTGCAGAAGTTATACCACTTCGTGTTTCTCTTTTCTCGCCATAAATTCGTGTCCCTGCCACGGCCAAACCATTGGAGATATCAAAAATCCGTCCGCAATTTAGCATCCTCAGTGTCTTGACTTCATGCTGACCGAGTTTGGAGGCGATTGGATGAATTCTCTAGGAGGAATACATCAAATTCCACAGCATGCGTTTTTCAAACAACCCATAATAGCCGACTTCCTGTTGGGCTGGCGTAAAACTTGACCGAGGGAAAGTTGTTCGGCCCGATGAGACCAAGTTTTTGGACCCCATTCCAGGGGGCGCTGTCGAGCCCCCCTGCCACGCCCGGGTACCAGCTTCAGCCCGGACCTGATGCCTGCAGGTTCTGACGTGTGTGCACGTCTGACGTGTTCGCCCTTTCAGGGCTTGGGCCCTAAAAATCCTTCCGGAAACAATAGGGCCTTCGCCCTTTCAGGGCTTGGGCCCTAATAAAAAAAAAAAAAAAAAACATAAATAATCCTTTCGGAAACAATAGGGCCCTTTCAGGGCTTGGGCCCTAAAAAAGTAGGTAGTGCCCCACTTGGTGGAACGAAACCTATTTCTAGGCCTCTTTTAGGCTACCGACAGCGGCCTATTTTGTTTATGTATAAGAAGTACATTTATTAAGTGAAGTCATTTGATAGTATTATTTGAAGTGTTTGTTTATGTATATTTTATGTTTTTTATTTGTTTATTGTGTGTAATGGCCATTATGTGTCTGCGTTATCCCCCTTTTTGTGTTGATTGGTGCTGGTCACCAATGTATAAATTTGTTAATTGTTTCTCTATGGGTGAGTGGTGTTCTGTGAGAGAACAGGTCCTGTAGTCCCTAGACCTCTGTAATTGTTTAAGAGGCAAATGGAGTGACTCATCTTTATTGTACGTATTTTGTTTGTTTTTTACGCGATTTGCGATTATTTTATGTGCAGCTTGTCAGTGGAGTGCGGCTGATTGGTAGTAAATACTGCCCCATTTGAACGCCAGAGGGCGCTCTCATGCAAACACGATAAATATGCCCCGCCACAGAAGTACAATAATGCGCATCATTCCAGGAAATCCCTATCGCTGTAGCTGAATAAACAGAAGATTGAAACGTTTTGATTAAACATGACTTATAAATACACGACTGCCTTATTCTGTGTAAGAAGGCACATCATCTCACAGAAGGAGGAGCTCAGCTGTCGTTATGAAGTGAGTTTGGAGTAAATGCATGTTATTAAATGTTGTCTGTTGTTGGACGAGGTTCATAAATGCTTCTCATGTTTTGGAAAGATGTTTGACGCGTGTTGTTTTTTCAAATGCACGTTATAAGTGACTCAAACTCACAGTGCTTTCAGATGGAGCAGCGTTTACAGAGCCGTACATCAATGACAAACTGCGCGTAAAAAATAATCACAGCCTTTGCGATTTTAAAATCGCGATAAGCCATCTCGATTTAAGTGCGATTACATGGAAAGTGCGATTAATCGTTCAGCCCTAGTATGTTTGGTTTACCTCAGTTGGGTTAACATTTGCTTTACTTTTGTAACCCCATTCTGTGGAAATAAACCCCTAAATGTCTGCAGTAGCCTGCTGCCTCCATGTTCTTTTTTCCTTTACTGGTCACATCTATCACAGAAGCCTGCTCCCTGAATCGTCGAGTTCACTGTGTAGCCTGCTCCCTGAATCGTCGAGTTCACTGTGTAGCCTGCTCCCTGGATCGTCGAGTTCACTGTGAAGCCTGCTCCCTGAATCGTCGAGTTCACTGTGTAGCCTTCTCCCTGAATTGTCGAGTTCACTGTGAAGCCTGCTCCCTGAATCGCCGAGTTCACTGTGTAGCCTGCTCCCTGAATCGTCGAGTTCACTTTGAAGCCTGCTCCCTGAATCGTCGAGTTCACTGTGAAGCCTGCTCCCTGAATCGTCGAGTTCCCTGAATCGTCGAGTTCACTGTGTAGCCTGCTCCCTGAATCATCAAGTTCCCTGAATCGTGGAGTTCACTGTGTAGCCTGCTCCCTGAATCGTCGCGCTTATTCATTTGTGGATGTTAACTGAATCTGTAAGTCACCTACGCTGTTTACTTCTGTATATTATATCTATCTATAAATTACGGGAACGTCTTTCTGTGTGTGTGTGTTATCTGCATATCTCTCGAACCGTTAGTCCTATGTCCTCAGTTGGGTTAACATTTGCTTTACTTTTGTAACCCCATTCTGTGGAAATAAACCCCTAAATGTCTGCAGTAGCCTGCTGCCTCCATGTTCTTTTTTACTTTACTGGTCACATCTATCACAGAAGCCTGCTCCCTGAATCGTCGAGTTCACTGTGTAGCCTGCTCCCTGAATCGTCGAGTTCACTGTGTAGCCTGCTCCCTGGATCGTCGAGTTCACTGTGAAGCCTGCTCCCTGAATCGTCGAGTTCACTGTGTAGCCTTCTCCCTGAATCGTCGAGTTCACTGTGAAGCCTGCTCCCTGAATCGCCGAGTTCACTGTGTAGCCTGCTCCCTGAATCGTCGAGTTCACTGTGAAGCCTGCTCCCTGAATCGTCGAGTTCACTGTGTAGCCTGCTCCCTGAATCGCCGAGTTCACTGTGTAGCCTGCTCCCTGAATCGTCGAGTTCACTGTGAAGCCTGCTCCCTGAATCGTCGAGTTCCCTGAATCGTCGAGTTCACTGTGTAGCCTGCTCCCTGAATCATCAAGTTCCCTGAATCGTGGAGTTCACTGTGTAGCCTGCTCCCTGAATCGTCGCGCTTATTCATTTGTGGATGTTAACTGAATCTGTAAGTCACGTACGCTGTTTACTTCTGTATATTATATCTATCTATAAATTATGGGAACGTCTTTCTGTGTGTGTGTGTTATTTGCATATCTCTCGAACCGTTAGTCCTATGGATGGAGCCTGCTGCCTCCATGTTCTTTTTTCCTTTACTGGTCACATCTATCACAGAAGCCTGCTCCCTGAATCGTCAAGTTCACTGTGTAGCCTGCTCCCTGAATCGTCGAGTTCACTGTGTAGCCTGCTCCCTGAATCGTCGAGTTCACTGTGTAGCCTGCTCCCTGAATCGTCGAGTTCACTGTGAAGCCTGCTCCCTGAATCGTCGAGTTCACTGTGTAGCCTGCTCCCTGAATCGCCGAGTTCACTGTGTAGCCTGCTCCCTGAATCGTCGAGTTCACTGTGAAGCCTGCTCCCTGAATCGTCGAGTTCCCTGAATCGTCGAGTTCACTGTGTAGCCTGCTCCCTGAATCATCAAGTTCCCTGAATCGTGGAGTTCACTGTGTAGCCTGCTCCCTGAATCGTCGCGCTTATTCATTTGTGGATGTTAACTGAATCTGTAAGTCACCTACGCTGTTTACTTCTGTATATTATATCTATCTATAAATTATGGGAACGTCTTTCTGTGTGTGTGTGTGTTATTTGCATATCTCTCGAACCGTTAGTCCTATGGATGGAGCCTGCTGCCTCCATGTTCTTTTTTCCTTTACTGGTCACATCTATCACAGAAGCCTGCTCCCTGAATCGTCAAGTTCACTGTGTAGCCTGCTCCCTGAATCGTCGAGTTCACTGTGTAGCCTGCTCCCTGAATCGTCGAGTTCACTGTGTAGCCTGCTCCCTGAATCGTCGAGTTCACTGTGAAGCCTGCTCCCTGAATCGTCGAGTTCACTGTGTAGCCTGCTCCCTGAATCATCAAGTTCCCTGAATCGTGGAGTTCACTGTGTTGCCTGCTCCCTGAATCGTCGCGCTTATTCATTTGTGGATGTTAACTGAATCTGTAAGTCACGTACGCTGTTTACTTCTGTATATTATATCTATCTATAAATTACGGGAACGTCTTTCTGTGTGTGTGTGTTATTTGCATATCTCTCGAACCGTTAGTCCTATGGATGGAGCCTGCTGCCTCCATGTTCTTTTTTCCTTTACTGGTCACATCTATCACAGAAGCCTGCTCCCTGAATCGTCAAGTTCACTGTGTAGCCTGCTCCCTGAATCGTCGAGTTCACTGTGTAGCCTGCTCCCTGAATCGTCGAGTTCACTGTGTAGCCTGCTCCCTGAATCGTCGAGTTCACTGTGAAGCCTGCTCCCTGAATCGTCGAGTTCCCTGAATCGTCGAGTTCACTGTGTAGCCTGCTCCCTGAATCATCAAGTTCCCTGAATCGTCGAGTTCACTGTGTAGCCTGCTCCCTGAATCATCAAGTTCCCTGAATCGTCGAGTTCACTGTGTAGCCTGCTCCCTGAATCATCAAGTTCCCTGAATCGTGGAGTTCACTGTGTTGCCTGCTCCCTGAATCGTCGCGCTTATTCATTTGTGGATGTTAACTGAATCTGTAAGTCACGTACGCTGTTTACTTCTGTATATTATATCTATCTATAAATTACGGGAACGTCTTTCTGTGTGTGTGTGTGTTATTTGCATATCTCTCGAACCGTTAGTCCTATGGATGGAGCCTGCTGCCTCCATGTTCTTTTTTCCTTTACTGGTCACATCTATCACAGAAGCCTGCTCCCTGAATCGTCAAGTTCACTGTGTAGCCTGCTCCCTGAATCGTCGAGTTCACTGTGTAGCCTGCTCCCTGAATCGTCGAGTTCACTGTGTAGCCTGCTCCCTGAATCGTCGAGTTCACTGTGTAGCCTGCTCCCTGAATCGCCGAGTTCACTGTGTAGCCTGCTCCCTGAATCGTAGAGTTCACTGTGTAGCCTGCTCCCTGAATCGTCGAGTTCACTGTGAAGCCTGCTCCCTGAATCGTCGAGTTCCCTGAATCGTCGAGTTCACTGTGTAGCCTGCTCCCTGAATCATCAAGTTCCCTGAATCGTGGAGTTCACTGTGTAGCCTGCTCCCTGAATCGTCGCGCTTATTCATTTGTGGATGTTAACTGAATCTGTAAGTCACCTACGCTGTTTACTTCTGTGTATTATATCTATAAATTACGGGAACGTCTTTCTGTGTGTGTGTGTTATTTGCATATCTCTGGAACCGTTAGTCCTATGGATTTCAACCTTGAGAGATATCTTGCTGCGGGCACGAGTAATTGCAGTGCCAAGTTTGACGTTGTTTGGATTAGAAATGCAAAAGATATCGGTAAATATATATCAGTAAAAGAAGCACACACTGGCTTTTGCCGCTCTAGCCGCTGGCCACTCCCCCTCTCACACTGCACACTGAGTGAGCACAGCCCAGAACCAGAGACAGAGAGGGTCGAAGAAAGCAGCGGAGCTTAAGTAGCGTTTTCTCGGAGTTCACTGTGTAGCCTGCTCCCTGAATCGTGTAGTTCAATTTTCCACATTTATTGTATGTCATTATGTCAGTATCCGTATTTGCTTTCTACCATGCACAAATAAAAATGTCACTGAACTTTTGCTGTGTAATTGTAACAATGAGCACTCAAATACACCAAACCAACAATTACTAAAAACACACAAAAACGGATTTTGCATGGGCATTTTGCACTAGTTTTCTTAAATACATTTGAATAATAAAAATAAACTAAAAATGTATTTTGATCAAACTTGCCTGGGTGGGCCAGTGAGTAATGTGGGCGGGCCAGTGCCACCCTGGCCCATTACTGGCTACGTGCATGCACTCAACACGGAGCATACAAACAAAAATACCTTAAAGTATCCAATCAGAAGAGCGTTTCACCTCCCGACATTAGATGTCCGTCAAACCCACAATCGCAGCGATTTCCTCAGGGCCAAAGGAATTTTGAGCACTCACGTTAACTCATAAGTCATCTGGAATCATCCTCATCTGAAACTGCCACGAATACTCATGCTGACGACTCGCCAACCGTCTCTGTAGTATAAGTTTATGTTCTCGTTTTGGCAACACACTAACTACATAAACTATTGTAACATTATAGTATTAGTTACACTATATTTTTTTGTGAAACAATATCACACCAGATGATCGCACTCTCTTCTCTCTCGTGCTCTCCTCATTCTTCCTCGTTCAACTTTGCCCTCAATTCTTCCTGCCCCCTTCACCTTAATCTAGAGCACTGATTAGACACCCAACATGGACAAGTGAATACGATTGGTTTAACAATAGAAATGTCAAAATACAAAAATAATAAAAAATAATAAATATCCCATCAACTCAGGAAACATAAAACTTATCCACAACCAGATACATTTATAACATGCACATAATATGTATTTATAAAAAAATTAAACCTTGTAAATTATTACACTGGGTTACACCGGCAAATTATATTTGAATAGATTGTTATTGCTGCTTCACAGACATCAGTGTGTATTTTACAAACTCCAAATGTATTGTTTTACTAGTGCTTATGTGTATTTATGTCTGAAACCTAAAATAAACATTATGAGGTTGAAAACACTGCATTGTTGTGATATATGACAGTGCTGAGCTGGTCCATCTCTGGCTCAGCGCCAACCAACACGCGAAAGCACAGTTTGAATCTGGCAGTTATGTCACGTCACTGAACATTCTAAATCCCATATGTAGGACCCATAGACAGTAAAAAAATGGACACAGCGACCCCATAGACTTCAATGGAGAAAAGTCAATTAGAAGCACTCACTTCCTGATGGCTGACCGTACTGCGCAGACTCAAACTGAGCTTGACGACGTAGATGTGACGTGAGTAACCTGTCTGTCTTCTAGAGAAATCTGAATCATTCCCTTCCGAAACTTGCAGAGACGGAGAGTGTGAGTAGGAGGTGTCCATGAGCTAGGAGCAGGAGCAACTTTTGCTAAGTATTCTGATTAATTATTGTGTCATTTTGCCTCCACGTCCCCCCGATTGCCCGCAAGCTTCTCCTCCTGTCCATATGGTAATTTATCTACTGTGCGACAGAGAGTAGCGTGGTTATGATGCAATCGTTAGCCTATTTTTACAAAAACTGCTTCTACGGGGCCATAACGTAAGATACAATGTAATGGAGCCTTCTATACATTTTCGTGTTTCTTTAGAAATAAATAATGGACAAATGGAGTCTTTAAATGCCTCAGATGTAAAGTTATTCGCTGTCAAAGTGACGCCAAAATAAATGGGAATCAATGGAATGCTAACAGCAGGTGAGGGTCTGCTAATCAATGGCGGCGCCCAGGGAAGCTTCAGTTTTTTATGAAACATTGGCCCACTGGTAGGACCGTACTCATGGTGCGTTCTATTATTTATCCGTGTCGGAGTTCCGACTAGGAAGACAGACGTTGCCTAGCAACACGCACCAACGCGCCCCCTTTCCTCGGATTTCCCAGCTCGGAAGACGGACAACCGTGAGGACACCGAGCAAGAATTCAGATACGGAATCCAAGATGGCTGCGCCCTGTGTGACTTGTAAGTATGAATTGTTTTCATTGTTTTTGGACCGCTTTAGTTGTTTAAATGACGACAATACCAATATCTTACTGCGTCCATATCACTGCCTGTGGGTATGGGAATCTTGTTTCAAACGGATGTTACTAACGTGGCTAGCGTTCGTCATGGTTCAGTGCATGAATATACACGGAGAATACACGGTATAAAAATAAATAAAATTTGTGTGCAAATTAATGAATGTAATGCAGAACTACTGTTAGATACGTGGGTTCTTTAGGGACACCCAGAGCCGTTGAAAAACATATTTAACGGCTCTGGGGACACCTAATCTGTAGCTCCGCAGCTCTGAAGCTCTGTGGCTATATTAAACAGGCTGCGATGTCAAGATAGCAATGCTGGAATATGTTGTGTGTGTGTGTGTGTGTGTGTGTGTGTGTGAGAGAGAGAGAGAGAGAGAGAGAGAGAGAGAGAGAGAGAGAGAGAGAGGCGCGGGCGCGATCGAACAGTGGAAACATAAAAACATACTCCATCATTTTGTTCATACAGGACATCGTTCAAACTGCAAAGTGTTTACTTATATTTGTGTACACTCGCAATAAAACACAATATTGTGCTTTTGTTGACTGTAAACTCTTTTCAAACTGTACAAACAAACCTACAATTGTTACCCAACCAAAATCATACACACTGTTTAAAACCAAAAAATATTTATCCAATCCCATTTAAAAACAGTCTGTCAGTGCCATCTTTTGGACATTCATCATATGAGTCTGATGGGCCTGACTCACTCACTCACACACACACTCTTGCTCACTCACTCACTCGCGCACACACACTCTCGCTCACTCACTCACTCGCACGCACACACACACACACACACACACTCACTCACTCACTCACTCACTATTGACGGAACCCGTCGTGGAGGACTGAAAAAAAAACTGAAATCGTGATGTCGTGAAGCATCGCAGACGCGACGTCGGTTGTCGCCCACCATGACTATACGAGATGAAACGATCGAATCTTGTGTCCCGACGCCCGTTAACGTTTACGAATCCCCACGACCCCCTACGTCAAACGGATCGTGCCAAAATCGGGCTAAAATCGTGTATTCTGAACCAGGCATAAAGTTAACAACTAGATGGCACAAAAACTTGCCGCAGTCCACAGTCCCACATTATAAATAAGCACTACGCACAGGCTATTTTGGCTGTGACTCGACAACAAATGCAAGACGCTTCTCCACTCCTCAAATACATAAAAGATTACCCATCACATATAACCTGTTTGTTAAGTAAAGAAAACGTTGTTCTTATTCAAAGAACCAGTTCTTTATTTAACCTTGCATCGTAAATAAGCAGAGACACCAGCTCCAAACTGCTATTGGCACTTCTTTCACGACAGAGATGGGGCGGAGTTATGAGGTTTGACTGACAGATTGAGGAGGCAATGGAGTTATGAGATTTGCAAAACCCACAGAGGTAAAGGGTGACAAATAGTAATGATTTTATTTTAAATTGTATTCATTTATAAAGTAATTGTCTTACATATTTTTAGCATTAGAGTTAAATAATAATATATTTCTACCCATTGTATTTGTTTGAGCTGCACCCTAGGGCATTTTAGAATTAAAAAATCCTGCAGGATTTTATAATTCCTACAGAATTTAATTCCTGCAGGACTGATGTGCAGTACAAGTGAAAAATCCTGCAGGATTCCTGTAGGTTATTTTTGTAAGGGCTCTACATGCGTAAATTGCACTTTTTACAGGCTGAAGTTTATTCATTTCACTTTTGGTGTGAAAGGTAGCCTGGCAAGCCAGACCTACATCAAGATGTTAGGTCTGGCAACTCACCATTGTCACGGCTCAATCCGAGGGGCGGGATAAACGGCTGTCTTTCAAATTCACTCTGCATGCAATAGGACAGCGCTACAACCAACCAGAGCGTTTTCCCAACAGCAGAGCTAACGTTAGTTGATAGATTAAACTATTGCCGTATCTGGCCGGCAAAACTACGAACACACCTGTTTTAAGAATGACTTAAGTGCCGTTATTTGTTCTTTTCTCAAAGAAAAGCTTAACTCCAAGTCCTCCAGAGTCACGGACAAAGCCGATTCGAAAGACCGTTGTTCGCCAGCAGCAGCAGCTCTTCTTTGTTTTCAAGTAGCAGGGAATTCAGGCGGATCCGTCACAACTCTGTCATCATTATGTAAAGCCCGCCCACCGACATACACGATGTGATTGGCCTGACTAGAGTTTGTTTTTTCCAGCTCGAAACTTAAGTCAACGGAGTGTTGCTAGACTACACTGGCTGCAAAATAAATTTTGCTGCAGCTAGGGTGTGTCTAGATTTCGTCAATCCATGTTTTCACTGTTATACGGTATTACACATCTTCTGAAAGTGTACAGAATCTCCATTAAAACAGGCAAGTAGATATATTCAGATATTCGCTGGTGGACAGAGAGTTAAAAAACAAACAGCCCAGCTGAGAAAAAGTAATGCAAAAGTAACAAAAGGCATTACTTTCAATACAAAAGTAATGCAATTAGTTACTACTTTTTTTATGGAGTAAGGCAATATTGTAATGCATTACTTTTAAAAGTAACTTTTTATACATAAAATTGGGATGCATCTAAAATCTTGAAAAAGAAGATGCTACCTTTTCCTTATTTCCTGCGTTGTTGTGCATGTTTTCAACATGGTAATAATTCTATAGTTTCTCAAAAGGTGAAAATCCTTCAGTGGACAAGCATTTCACCCGACTGACGAGAATTTTGTAGAGACAATTGAGCAACACTCCCCATCAAACATCAGGGCACTTTTAAAGGTGCAGTGTGTGATTTTTAGTGGCATCTTGTGGTGAGGTTGCGAATCGCAACCAACAAAAGTTACGGTGGCCGGCAGGAAAAGATGTCATCCTCTGAGACAGCAGCCAGTTAAGCAATGAGGTTTCTTTACAAAGATAAATACAGAAATTAGGCTTACTTTATTATTCAGTAAAACGATATGTTATTGCGGATATTATTGTTACTTGTTCATCATTGTGTCAGTGTTTTCGCTGACTTTAGCTAGCTTCCTTGCACGGAGAAGAACAACAAAGTAACGAAACGAGTTTGTCCATTTAGAAACATGTCGGTGCATTTCAATGTAAGGGGACCCGCGGTGTATGTCTTTATACACCACTGAAAACGTATATGATATTGTATTTCTGTCAACAGATCCTCCTAAATATTACACAATGCTCCTTTAAGGACTTCATCCTTCTGGACTGGAGTCAAGCAGAATTTTATGTGACAATTTGCCATGAACTTGTACACTCACTGCCAAGAAGGGTCAGAGCAGTACACTTATGGAGGACATAGGCCTACTAGGATATTACATGTTTGTTGAATTTAATTAAGGGTGTATTAATTTTTGCAGTCCTTAATTTAAGCAAAATTGGCTATTATAAATGTAAACTTCTTATCTTGTCATATTTCCATGGATTGTAATAGTTATAATTATCTTCACTATTATATTAATCATCACTATCTTATTGTGATGAGTAACATAAGTTCAGAGAGAGTGTACTATGGTGAGAACTTAACCACAATTTGAAAGGCAAAAAAGGTATGAAAACATACAGGAAGTCAAGAAAAGGACAGTCATAACTTTCTGTGGTCCAGTCACGCACTGGAAAAAAAATTGACCCATACATTTACATATAAAATTCAGCAGTGGCTCCAGCCATTTATCATAGTTTTATTCGTAAACAATGAGAATCTTCATTTTTTAAACTATACTATACTATAACTCGTCACACTAACTTTAGATAGATCTGGCAAGAAGTCTGATGAAAAGGCTCAGGCTCAGGCCCAGGTCTGAGAGGAAAACATTGTTAGTGTCTATACAGGATTGCAAGATATATGACAAAAGATAGTGATCATTTACTCTGCAAACACTTTTAAATGGGACCGAAAATGAACATGTTAGTTGATGAACGTTATTAGAACCTTAGAAAGGAATGAAGTGTTTGAGTGTGTGTGTGTGTGTGTGTGTGTGTGTGTGTGTGTGTGTGTGTGTGTGTGTGTGTGTGTAAGCTATGGGTGTTTGCACATGCTGCTTGGAAACACATGCACAGATGGCACTGCATGTGTGTGCACAAAGTTTGTAAGAAGAACCAGATGTTTGACAATGATGGTAATTTATTTAATTACTATGATTTTATTTTTTAGATACTAATTTCCAGTATCTAGGAAAGAATTTAATCTAGTTTTCAAGGCCATCTCTTTTTTGTATTCTTTTCAGAAACAACAATAGTGGCTCAATGATTTCTGTCTGTTCTCCTAGACCAGAATCCACTGTGATTGGTTCTATTTGTTTCTCTGTACACAAGTCCAAGTCCATTTTTTCTTAACAAATAAAATCAAAGAAATAGCTTTTAAATTATTTACAGATTTTATCCTGTCAAGGTTTTCTTTTTTCTTCTTCTTTTTTTTCAGAAATGTAGAAGTAACATTGATGCATCCTGCTCTTTTTGTGAAGTTTCTCCTGAAACTGTTGGCCATTTGTTTTTGGAGTGTCATTTTGCTCTGTCTTTTTGGAGTAATATTAATGCCTTGATTGTCCAAAATGTCTTCTGTGATTTTTCCTTATCTTATAGACACATTCTTTTTGGGTTTTATATTAATGACAAAAATCTGATCAAAGTAGTTTTTTGTATTAACCTCCTTTTATTAATTGGAAAGTTTCATATCCATAAATTTAAATATCTTCAAACAAGAAGTGAAGTTGTAATTAAATACAATTTCAGCGTCTGTAAATAAGAAAGCTATAAAAACATCTAGAATTTGTACCACTTTTAATATTCTTTCATAATATGCTTTTTTGTGCCCCTACTTTCTTTTCTTTCTCTTGGCAAATAATTTTCAATAGATAAATCAGGCTTCTTTATATTATTTTTCTTGTTAACTATTGAACTATAACACTTGTTTATTGTCAGAAAGTTTGTCTGTTTTTGTATCTTACGTTTGTTAAAATTTGCAATAAAAATAAAAATGTGTAAGAATACATGACACTAATTTTACTGAATCAGAAAAAAAATGTAAATCAGTTTAAGAGTTCCTATAAAAGAAAACCAAACCAATTTCAAAATATTACCTATTCATGGTAGTCATGGCCAAACGTTTTGGCTTTTTTTTTTATACCTTTTGATGGTCCCTTTAACAAGTAACGTTGCACCTTCATCCTGTATCTACTTACTCTCATTAGAGTGTTAGTAGAGTATTAGTAGACTGGTAGGGTGAGGGTTAGAATAAGTGGACATGCATGTACTTGCAAAGTTACTTATAGTCAGTAGAATGTCTGTTAGGAGAGCATCACAATAAAGAGTTAATAAGAGCAGATATTAAACAGACAGTCTATGAGAGTTAGTTGACGTTACTTATAACAGACTGTTCAAAAGGGACCATCAAAATAAAGTGTTAGCAAATGTTGATTCGCAAAGTTTGCTGCTTCAGTATTTGTAGATTATTTTTTCACATGTTTATGGTATACTGAAAAACAATAATAAAGATATTTATATGATATTTAAAGACTTTTATTGGCAATAACATTCAATATATGCAAAGAGTCAATATTTTCAGTGTTGACTCTTCTTCTTCATAATCTCTGCTTCAGATTCTGGGCCAAACCCTGACTGATTGTAATCCATTCTTGCCTTATCAGTGCTCTATGTTTCATGCTGGAAAATCCATGGATCATCACCAAATTGCTCTTGGGTCATTGGGAGAAGTTGCTCTTGCAGAACGTTTACCATTCTTTATTCATGGCAGTGTTTTGGGGCAGAATTGTGAGAGAGCCCACTCCCTTACAGTGCTATGCATAAGTTTAGACACCCATGCTAAAGTTGACTAAAAAGAGGAATAAAAAATCATCTTTTGGAAATTGAACTTAATGCCTTAATTAAAAAAAATAGGAAAAATCCAACCTTTAAGGACACCAATTTTCTTTGTGAATGAATAATGTATCGTAAATAAATAAATGTTCTTCCTTAAAATACAGGGTGCATAAGTCTGGACACCCCTATGTTAAATTCCCATAGAGGCAGGCAGATTTTTATTTTTAAAGGCCAGTTACTTCATGGATCCAGGATACTATGCATCCTGATAAAGTTCCCTTGGCCTTTGGAATTAAAATAGCCGCACATCATCACATAGCCTTCACCATACCTAGAGATTGGCATGGAGTACTTTCCATAAGATCATCTCTCAATGCAAATCAAACCAGCTTTTAGGCTAACTGAAATAAAACCATGCCAATCTCTAGGTATGGTGAACTTATGCATAGCACTGTAGATGAAAAGCAACTGCACATGGATGGTCTCAGAAAACTTCACTGTCAACACAACACAGGACGCATGGTAGGACTCTTCTGCTCTCTAATCTCCAATTTTTCCATTTAATATCTAATTTCAGAGAGAGTGTACTCATTTATGGTGAGTACTTGACCACAATTTGATAGGCAAAAAAGGTATGAAAACATACAGGAAGTCATGAAAAGGACAGTCATATCTTTCTGTGGACCAGCACGCATAGCAAAAATACATTTACATATAAATTGCAGCAGTGGCTCCAGCCATTTACCATAGTTTTAAGGTTTCGACAACATTTTACAGTTTACAGCTGGGCTGTAATTTAACAGTAAAGTACTGGCAGGTGAGAACCAGGTGGGATGCTGTGAAATGTAGGATTGAGTGTGTGTGAGGGAGTGCAGCAGTGAGAGAGGACCGGTGCAAACATATTGAGCAAGCTCTGCATTGAGGAGATCCTGGTGAAGAAAGCCCATTCTGATGGATGGATGGATGGGTATAATTTTGAAAGTGTTGGTAATTTCAACTTTAGCTAGCCAAGCACCTTCATCGGCCAACTTGATTAACTAAATAGCGTTTTTGACCGAAGCGTATAGGAAAAGGGGACTAAAGGAAAACATATGTTGATGCTCGCTATTAGAATTGGAAAAGGACATGTCAAAAATCAGCTGCTTTTTCTCTGAATATTTGCATGTGGCTAAGCAAAGGAAATTAACTCAAAAAGGTGGAGAACAAAGGTGTCATTGTAGCATTCTATATTTGACAGGACTGAACAAATGAAAAGAGAAAAAAGAATCGAATCTTTAATTATAAATGCCTTTATTTACATTGCCCATGGTGACTGCAAATTCCAATTTTTGTATTCCCCTTGTTTCTTTTGTGTGTTTTTTGTTGTTGTTGTTGTTGTTGTTGTTTTTTTGTTTTTTTTGTTTTTTTCAGAACTCTTCACTAGCAGTTTTAGGAAATTGGATGCAGGCTAAATGTTTTCCACTGATTATATCAACATTGTATTTATTTGTAATGGCTTCATTGATGTTACACAGTTGCAAATATATGTAATATAATACAAATAATAAATATAATACAAATATCCAGAAATTGCAGAAGGCGGACTGTCAATTATCTGGAGTTCCTGGACAGAGAAGAAGTGGAAATGAGAGGGAACAAGTCCTGGGGCCCGTCCTTCGTACGTTGCTTAAACATCCGAGATCAAATGAGACATCCAAGATGATATCATCGTGCTAATCATGATCCGCTAATTGGGTTCTTCGAACACACCTGTTGTTTATGATTAGTATCACTGGATTGAGTTATCTGAGATAATTGCGCGTTCATGCGCTGTCTTAAAAGGGGATATGTATCGATAGTAGAAACATTGATCAGCAACGCTGCTATTGGCTGTTCAGCGTGGCCAAAGAGCGCGCACAGTTTTTCCCCTCAGCAGAGCAAGAACTAATAGTCGAAGTTTATTCGGAATTTTAATGTTTAATCAAAACGCCAGGGAACACCTCAAAATCCGCAAAAGCCAGGAGAGAGGGCTGGCAAAAAGTAGCAGACAATTTAAATCCGTTGGAAGTGGCCATGTTAGATGTTTTTATCACTTATTAGCCTATATACAGTATTTGTATTTTAATAATTGCATAATTACTTTGTTCATTGTAATGTCAGAGTCACCACACTAGAACATGGGAACAAAAGTGAAGTGCAAAAATATTCTACATAATGGTAATTTTTAGTTATATTATAGTCTCTTTTATAAAAGGCACTGTTAAATAAATGGCTGTCTGTTTATAAAAGCAACCAAGAAAAAGGCTGAGAAAAAAAAAGAAAAGAAAAGATCTTAGTAGCCTACACTGTAAAATAATTTTTGCTGCATTAAATTAAGGCTGTATATATAGTCATTTCAACTGTTAAATCTTGAGTAATGATGAATTGCTTTGACTTGTGAAAGTGAAAACTGATAAACTTATGTTAATGTAAAAATATTTTGCCATGAGTTATTGATCACATTTTTTTCTACCTGCAAGTGCATAAATAACTTTACTTAATCTATACTTGTATGCTTTATGGCTACAATATAAGTTGCAGGATTCCACATCTACAGAAAGGCCTACAGAAGAGTCTGCACAGACAGAGGAGACATAGGCCTACAGGTGGGCAGTGTAGAGCCAACTTTTCCTTTTTATTTGTTGCATGAGGCATGTGTCTAATATCTCTTGTTGCAGGCACTTGAGCACTGGCTTTTCTTTACAAAGAACAATTGAAATAAAACTCAAGGAACTAAGCATATTTGTATTTTATTAAACATTTAATGAAAAGTGTTTTTTTTTTTTTTTGGCAATGTTGTGTAATATGGCACATGCAACAATGTCCCAGGCCCTGTCAGGTGTGCAACCCTCAGACTTCTTCAGACACTGAAATCCTCCCTTTAGCCAAAGTTCATTTCATTGTGTGCCCTTGTCCTGGCTAGAGCTGCATTGTAACTGGTTTGGGTCAGGGAATGGGGTCATAAAACACCTGTCTGCAGGCAGGAACATGTCATAATCACCTATGAATGCAGTTCTGTTAGGATCAGCATAAGTGTATGTACAGTAATACAATGAGCTTGATATTTAATTGTGGAACTTTCCTTACCACTTTCAAATAATGTGCATAAATGTGAATCTCTGAAAATTCTTAAGTCATGCACAGATCCTGGCCATTTTTCTTTCACAATTGTGATATGAAAGATTTTAGTCAAATGCCTTTTTTTATTTGATATAATCTGGAATATTAAGAATCACAATAGTAACTGGGCTGCACATTTACATTGTGAACCCCCTTTCTGTTCACATAATCCCCTTCATTGAGGCCTTGATGGCAGCCTCCACTTTAAAATGAAAATTCTGTCATCATATACTCACCCTCATGTTGTTTCAATCCTTTATGAATTTCTTTCTTCTGCTGAACAAAGGAAGATATTTAGAAGAATATCAGTAACCAGACAGTTTCTGGTCTCATTGACTTCCATAGTATATATTTTTTCCTACTATGGAAGTCAATGAAACCAGAAACTGTCTGGTTACTGATATTCTTCTAAATATCTTCCTTCCTGTTCAGCAGAGGAAAGAAATTCATACAGGTTTGAAACAACATGAGGGTGAGTATAGGCTATATGATGACAGATTTTTAAAGTGGAGTATATCCCTTTAAGCCTGAGTGGCATATAGGCTACTGTAATCAGCATGGTCATGATTGCATGATCCTCATAGAAAAAAAATATTATAGCATAAAAAAACTGCTTTAAAAAAAAATGCTTTACAACCTTGGGTCTTCAGTGGCTTGGAAATGCCACAAAAAAACCTAAAACTGTTTTTTAAACCTAAAAGCGCCAGGTTAACTCTGAATGACACGACAGACAGCACTTTCCATCAAGTTCTCCGCATCTCCAATAGTGTAAGGAGGCACTCGCAAATAATCTTAGGGTACAGTTTATGCTGTAGTTAAAGCCCGACTCCGACAAGTCGAAAATAAATGTGCGTTTCCAACAAATTAATAATGTAAACGACAATCTCACGAGTCACGAGAAAAAATATATATCTCAGAAAGTGCACTATCGCGCTGCGCTGGACTTCCCGTATCAGCTCCGCTTATGAAGCCGCAGTCTAATCCTGTTTACATGAAATAAGCCTGCTCCCGAGCAGGTTTAAGCTTACGGACCTGTTGCTATGACAGCAAGTCCAGGATGAGCGTCGAAGAACCAAACAATCCAAGATCAAGCCAAATCGTCAACAATCAAATCCAGCTAACTGAGTTAGCGACGTACGAAGAACGAGCCCCTGGCCATTTTGCTTTCACTTTTGTGATATGGAAGATTTTAGTCAACTGCCTTTTTTTATTTGATATAATATTACTAATCTGGAATATTAAGAATCACAATAGTAACTGGGCTGCACATTTACATTGTGAACCCCCTTTCTGTTCACATAATCCCCTTCATTGAGGCCTTGATGGCAGTCTATGGTCTAGCCTATAGTCTACCAATCACGTTAGTGAAGCCTGAGTGACATATAGCCTACTGTAATCGGCATGGTCATGATTGCATGATCTTCATAAAAAATTATTATAGCCTAAAAAAAACTGCTTTAAAAAAAACTGCTTTACAACATTGGGTCTTAAGTGGCTTGGAAATGCCACAGAAAAAAACTAAAACTGTTTTTTAAACCTAAAAGCGCCAGGTAAACTCCGAATGACAGGACAGACAGCACTTTCCATCAAGTTCTCCGCATCTCCAATAGTGTAAAGGAAAGAGCCACTCGCAAATAATCTTATAGGGCAATGCAAACAGTTTGTGCTGTATTTTGTGCTGTGTCCGACTGATGTAAACGACAATCTCACGAGTCACGAGAAAAAATATATATCTCAGAAAGTGCACTATCGCGCTGCGCTGGACTTCCCGTATCAGCTCCGCTTATGAAGCCGCAGTCTAATCCTGTTTACATGACATAAGCCTGCTCATGAGCAGGTGTAAGCTTACGGACCTGTTGCTATGACAGCAAGTCTAGGCGATACCTCTGATTCAGGTTCTCGACCCCAATGCAGTGCGGCGATCGGAACCCAGAGGCAATTCTACCCCTTGCTATGCATGCAGAAGCATGGGAAGCGATTCCAGGCATGTCAGAATGGGTGCTGAATACAGTAAAGCAGGGCTATTCGAGCTAAATTCCCATAGAGGCAGGCAGATTTTTATTTTTAAAGGCCAGTTACTTCATGGATCCAGGATACTATGCATCCTGATAAAGTTCCCTTGGCCTTTGGAATTAAAATAGCCCCACATCATCACATAGCCTTCACCATACCTAGAGATTGGCATGATTTTATTTCAGTTAGCCTAAAAGCTGGTTTTATTTGCATTGAGAGATGATCTTATGGAAAGTACTCCATGCCAATCTCTAGGTATGGTGAAGGCTATGTGATGATGTGGGGCTATTTTAATTCCAAAGGCCAAGGGAACTTTATCAGGATGCATAGTATCCTGGATCCATGAAGTAACTGGCCTTTAAAAATAAAAAACTGCCTGCCTCTATGGGAATTTAACATAGGGGTGTCCAGACTTATGCACCCTGTATTTTAAGGAAGAACATTTATTTATTTACGATACATTATTCATTCACAAAGAAAATTGGTGTCCTTAAAGGTTGGATTTTTCCTAATTTTTTAAATTAAGGCATTAAGTTCAATTTCCAAAATATGATTTTTTATTCCTCTTTTTAGTCAACTTTAGCATGGGTGTCTAAACTTATGCATAGCACTGTAGATGAAAAGCAACTGCACATGGATGGTCTCAGAAAACTTCACTGTCAACACAACACAGGACGCATGGTAGGACTCTTCTGCTCTCTAATCTCCAATTTTTCCATTTAATATCTAAGTTCAGAGAGAGTGTACTCATTTATGGTGAGTACTTGACCACAATTTGATAGGCAAAAAAGGTATGAAAACATACAGGAAGTCATGAAAAGGACAGTCATATCTTTCTGTGGACCAGCACGCATAGCAAAAATACATTTACATATAAATTGCAGCAGTGGCTCCAGCCATTTACCATAGTTTTAAGGTTTCGACAACATTTTACAGTTTACAGTTGGGCTGTAATTTAACAGTAAAGTACTGGCAGGTGAGAACCAGGTGGGATGCTGTGAAATGTAGGATTGAGTGTGTGTGAGGGAGTGCAGCAGTGAGAGAGGACCGGTGCAAACATATTGAGCAAGCTCTGCATTGAGGAGATCCTGGTGAAGAAAGCCCATTCTGATGGATGGATGGATGGATGGATGGGTATAATTTTGAAAGTGTTGGTAATTTCAACTTTAGCTAGCCAAGCACCTTCATCGGCCAACTTGATTAACTAAATAGCGTTTTTGACCGAAGCGTATAGGAAAAGGGGACTAAAGGAAAACATATGTTGACGCTCGCTATTAGAATGGGAAAAGGACATGTCAAAAATCAGCTGCTTTTTCTCTGAATATTTGCATGTGGCTAAGCAAAGGAAATTAACTCAAAAAGGTGGAGAACAAAGGTGTCATTGTAGCATTCTATATTTGACAGGACTGAACAAATGAAAAGAGAAAAAAGAATCGAATCTTTAATTATAAATGCCTTTATTTACATTGCCCATGGTGACTGCAAATTCCATTTTTTGTATTCCCCTTGTTTCTTTTGTGTGTTTTTGTGTGTTTTTTGTTGTTGGTGTTTTTTTTTGTTTTTTTTTCAGAACTCTTCACTAGCAGTTTTAGGAAATTGGATGCAGGCTAAATGTTTTCCACTGATTATATCAAAATTGTATTTAATTTGAATGGCTTCATTGATGTTACACAGTTGCAAATATATATAATATAATACAATATAATAAATATAATACAAATATCCAGAAAATGCAGAAGGCGGACTGTCAATTATCTGGAGTTCCTGGACAGAGAAGAAGTGGAAATGAGAGGGCTTTTCCTGCTTTTACCACGTATGAAAATAACTTTCATTTACTTCAACCACTAACCTTGGCATTTACACATGTTTTATATTGCAGTATCCAGTGCGCCTGGTTGTAACTTTTCAGAAAATATGCGGTCTAACAAACTTAACATAATATTACATACATAAAAGGATAAAAAATTCTTATTATGAAGCATTATAATACTAATACACAAAATAAGGAGATTATAGGATACTTGATCCTATTCTGCAATTCTATCCTATTATAGTTTTTTTTTTTTTTTTTGCAAATAAACAAATTGTTTAAAACTTCTGATCAATAGTGTTAAACACTGACCAAAAGACAATTAATATTCAGTAATATATTAATGTAATGCACCGACTGTCATATGTATGTTCTGTGTTCCCTCCTTCATTGTGTTTTTGGTTCTGTCCTGTGACTTGGGCTGTTTCTCAATTCCAAGAATGCAAAGAACGGACTCGTTGAGACCGGTCTTGCCAGGTGACCTTGAAAGAACGAACTCGGAACGACGCAAGGACACAGAATGCATCTTTGTGAGAATTAAAATATTGACCATCTCAGCAAATAACGATTAACGAGCAAAGCACAATAAATACAACATAACATCACAAACAAATGTCACAACCTATTAAACATTTCTTTCATATTATTATAGACATTGTTTTGATATGTTTATATCTTTTTTATTTTACCGTGTGTATTTGTGAAAATGAGTAGCCTATGTGTTACCTATGCTTTGTCAATGTTAAGATTATTTTTAATATGGCAGTGAAAATACTGGCGCTTTCTTAAGGTCTTTATCACTTTATTAAAATTAAGCAAAAGAGACGGACAAATGTTTACTTTCACGAGCTGTCACGTATTTGAGCGTTTGCAGCCAGAATCTCTTAAGTGAGAACTAGAAGTTTAAAGCTTACAGATTTCCATACATCGACTGCCCGCAGCGTCTTCTGGGATTTTTAACGGTTCGATTCTCTCAAGTCTGCATTTAATGCATCCTCGATATCAAGAAAACATCCAGGCACTTACCATCGCCCTCTGTACTTGCGTTCTTAAATATTGGAATTGAACTTCAATGGTTGTAGTAAGTAGATAACTTTATTGTCCCCATGGGGCAACTGGGTTTGCGGTACAGTTGCAAGGCACTTCATGACAAATGACACAAAATGACTTGTGGTACAAAAGAAAATTTGGATCTGTTCTTGGTCATAAGGGGTGGGCAGAAATGACGCCTAGATGGCAATAATTTAAAATAAGATGCCAACGGGTGTGTGTAATTACATACAATGTTATTGGCCTTTCTCACCATTCTGTCTTTGTAAATGTGTTTAGTACTCAGGAATGTTATCTCAAGTAACTTGCTGGCAGAGTGGTAACTGTTTTTCTGATTATCTTTTTCTGTGATTCAGTGGCATTTCCGGACCAACAGATAATACAGCAAGTTAAAACACTTTCAATAAAAGCAGTATAAAACATTTGAAGCATTTTGTTATTGACATTAAAAACAAGCAGTTGCTTTAAAAAGTACATTCTTTGCTGTGTCTTAGTGTGCAAAAGATCATTTAAGCTTGTTGTCCAGTACAATGCCAAGGTATTCATAGTTTGTAACAATCTGAATAATCTCCCCATTGATAAAAGTGTTGGTGGGTTGCTGTGACTTTCTAAAATCTATGGACATTTCTTTGGTCTTATTGGTATTTAAAATTAAGTGTGACTTATTGCACCATTCTAAAAAGGAGTCTAAAACTGACCCATGATCTACCTCCCCATCCTGTAGCAGACTCACTAGAGCTGTGTCATCTGCATATTTAATAAAGTGCCTGTTTTGAAAAGTGCTAGTGCATGAATTTGTGTATAAAATAAATAGTAAAGGAAATAGAACACATCCTTGTGGAGAGCCTATGGATGTTGTCATCACAATTTATGAGCTGAGTATACATAGAGAAACCGAGGGGTCCCACCTCGCTGGATGCGATGTTGTTGTCCAACCATGTCTCTGTGATAGCCATGACACAGGCACTACTCGTGCAGGTGGTGGATATTTGCAGTCAGCTCATCGGTTTTCGCTTTTAGGAACTGGGCATTGATGAGCAGCGTAACGGATAACGTAGATAAACGATCACGGATCAGTAGGAGGAATTCTCTACTATATTGGATTTCACCCACCATGCCGGTGACATGGTCATGATCGAGTCAATGGGTGAGACAGTGTTTTGAAGTCACTATAAGCAGTCCGATCTTACACCAATAAGCCAAGTCCATGCTGTTAGTGCAGTGCGGGATTAGGCGCATCCATACATACAAACAATGTAACACTCACGATAACGAACAAATAAACAAACAAGTGCCAAACACGAGAGGCAGCAGAGCAGCCGCAGCGCCCCGGAAGCAATTGATGATGACGTATACGAGAACACAAGGACGCAAGACTCCACCGTGGCCTGTCATCCACCAGCTCCACCAGGCTCCCTTGTTCCACTGTCTCCACTTTGGTCAGGCATTACCCTGGCTCCACCGCGGGATTACGGTCTGCTGGTTACACCTCTGCCCAAACATTGTTGTTTCAGATGCAGAAAGTTAGCTCATGCATTCATGACCTCTACATTAGATTAATGTAATTCTTTACTAGCTGGTTGTGCTGCATCCTCAATAAAGAAACGTACTCGGTTACCTAATGTAACCTCGGTTCTCTCTAGAAGAGGGAATGAGTATTGCGTAAGTTGCTTACGCTATGGGTAAAGTCATCTTTTCTTAAGATATGAAGCCAAAAAATTATACTTAATTTTTGTATTTATTGTCAATGCAGTGCAGCAGCCAGCAGACCTATAGCAAGCTATCTAGCGTGCTCATTGGCTGCCCTGCGGCAACTTCAGCAGCCTACCACTGAGCCCTGCGTGACGTCATGCCCAATGAGGGCGCTTCACGCCTTCACGCGTCACAGCCCGCCAGAATAGGGGTGGCTTAGCGTATAAAAGGACGGGCTCGGGGGCTGCTTCCCTGGTTTTCATCGACTGAAGCGAAATCAGCTCGTGGCGCTAGCACGGCAGGTTAGGCAATACTCGTTCCCTCTTCTAGAGAGAACCGAGGTTACATTAGGTAACTGAGTATGTTCTCTTACGAGAGGTTCTCTCGTATTGCGTAAGTTCCTTACGCTACGGGAACCCCTTGTCAACGCCGTGCGCGCCAAGCATCCACCACATAAGTCCCAGGGGAAAGCCCGGGGGACGCAGATAAGTGGGAATCAGGCGGCCAGCAACACGGGCCAGCACATGTACATAAGCACACCGTAGGGGATACAGAGCGGCGCTGCCGGTCCATATTGAAAGAATATCAACCCCTGTATTGCAGCTCAACCAGCAGAGCTAAAGTCACATGAGAGTAGCCTGCGCACAAATAATCTAGGCAGAACATACACACAACTTAGACTGACAAAAGTCTAGCCTGAAAGGCGGGAACTTCCAGGTTATAAAACCTAACAAATGTAGAGGGGGAGGCCCAGCCTGCCGCCATACAAATGTCATGAATAGAAATCCCGCTGGACCAAGCCCACTATGAGGCCATGCCTCTAGTGGAATGAGCCCTGATGCCCAGAGGGCACAGCAGGTCTTTAGACGCGTAAGCTGCTGCGATAGCGTCCACTATCCATCTGGACAGGCTATGTTTCGAGGTGGCGAGACCCCTGGTGCGCCCACCAAACGAAACAAAGAGCTGCTCCGAGCGCCTGAAGGAGGCGTAGCGTGTGATGTAAACTCTCAGCGCCCTGACAGGGCAGAGGATGTTATCATCGCCCTCACTACCGGATGCCGGCAGAGCCGATAGAGAGATGATCTGCGCTCTGAAGGGAGTGCCAATCACCTTGGGGACATAACCATGTCTCGGTTTTTAGGATGGCTCGTTTTTTTTCGGTTCCTTGCCACTGTTGCCTTTGGCTTGCTCAGTTGGGGATATTTTGGGGATATTTAATTTTATTCTATCAATCAATAAATTCCACTAGAAAGAAACTTTGTTGTATTATTTTATTTTAATTTAATACTGTGAAGCTGCTTTGATACAATCTGTATTGTGAAAAGCGCTATACAAATATACTTGATTTGATTTGATTTGATTTGATTTGATTTGACTTTAGAGTCATTTGGTCCAAACTCGAGACACGCGGCGCTAACAGATAACGCGTGTAAGTCCCCCACACGTTTGACTGACGACAGGGCTATCAGAAAAACGGTTTTGAGCGAGAGGTATTTTAGATCCACGGTTTCTAATGGTTCAAAGGGATGTGCTTTCAGTGCCTCTAAGACCAAAGAAAGATCCCAAATAGGAACCGACGGGGGCCGCAGAGGATTCATCCTCCTGGCTCCTCTAAGGAAGCAGATGATGAGCTCGTTCCTTCCTATTGACTGGCCGCGCGTCGACTCCGCGAACGCTGCAATAGCCGCAACATACACTTTGAGCGTGGAGGGGGACCTGCCCTCATCCAACAGCTCTTGAAGGAAGCAAAGCACCCACGAGACCCCACAAGTTCGTGGGTCTAGATTTTTGTCGGCGCACCATTTGGAGAACACAGACCATTTAGATACGTAGAGCCTTCTCGTAGAAGGAGCTCTAGACTGCATGATCGTGTTCACAACCGTGTAACAGAGCGGCCAGTGAGTAGGTGTGGGCACTGTATCGTGGGCACATTTCCTACATTTAACACTCGAGCGGCGTGTGCCAGCTTTATGAGAGTGGGCTCTGTGAGAGTGAGAGACACAGGGGGGACCGTGCTTGTGTGTAGGGGTGAGCACTGGGACGTGGGCACACTTTCTACACTCAAAACACCATCGGCGTGAGCCGGATTTTAACCCGGGACGCGTGTGTGGCGCATTTTGCATTTATCAGTAAGCGTGAGCGCTTGCAAGCGGGCACAGGACTTACGTTTATACCATAGCCGGTGTGTGTCGGCTGGGATAACTGTGTAGCAGAGTGGGCAGTGAGTAGGTGTGGGCACTGTATCGTGGGCACATTTTCTACATCTAACACTCAAGCGGCATATGCCAGCTTTATGAGAGTGGGCTCTGCGAGAGTGAGTGACACAGGGGGAACCGTGCTTGAGTGTAGGGGTGAACACTGGGAAGCGGGCACATTTTCTACACTCAAAACACCATCGGCGTGAACCAGATGACCAGAAAATACACTCTTATGAGATATCTGGATTCGAACACGGGTCTCTGACGCGAGAGCCTAAGGTTTCGCCACTGAGCCACAGGGGGAAAACACATAAGCTTACAGTTAGCGCGAGCATATATGAGAGCGTCATCATGTTTATGTCGGCGTTTGTTTGCAGGCGTGCATGTATTATAACAGTGCTCCTCTATCAGAAATCTTGCGAGGAGCACTGGTCGAGGCAAATTTATGGTGAAATTATTGTCTTTCCACTTCCGTATTATGGCCCCAAAAGTGCTCACTGGACCATTCAGAAGCTTAGAATGGCGCCTATAACCAATGCCATCATTATGTTTTGCAACAATTAGGTTGCGAAGGTCTTGAGACAGCTCTTTGCTTTTACCCATCATGAGATGTGTCTTGTGTGACACCTTGGCAATGAGACCTTTTTGTAGGCCATCATTTGGGACTGAACCAGCTGTTATTAATTTCCACTGACAGGGGGCTGGATTGCTTTTTAATTACTGTAAGTTTTCAGCAGTTGTCTTGGCTTTCCATGCCTTTTTGCACCTCCCTTTCTTCATGTGTTCAATACTTTTTCCCTGTGTCATTTCACATTATTACACATAACTTAATTTCTGAACTTATTTTTGTTTGTTTCTTTGTATGTATGGCTTACTTGGGTTGTTACCAACATCTGGTGAAAATTTCATGTCAATAGCACCTTTGGAAATATATTTACTGAGAAAAATGATGACGTGTTCAATACTTATTTCCCCCGCTGTATAACGTATTAATTACTTTAGTGAATTTAGTTTTGTTACATTTATTGTATTCTTGCATTTTGTATTTGGGCCTTTATTGAACCACAGCCCTGGGGCCCGTTCTTCGTACGTCGCTAACTCAGTAAACTGGATTTGATTGTTGGCATCGATTTGGCTTGATCTTGGATTGTTTGGTTCTTCGAAGCTCATCCTGGACTTGCTGTCATAGCAACAGGTCCGTAAGCTTAAACCTGCTCGGGAGCAGGCTTATTTCATGTAAACAGGATTAGACTGCGGCTTCATAAGCGGAGCTGATACGGGAAGTCCAGCGCAGCGCGATAGTGCACTTTCTGAGATATATATTTTTTCTCGTGACTCGTGAGATTGTTGTTTACATTATTAATTTGTTGGAAACGCACATTTATTTTCGACTTGTCGGAGTCAGACACAGCACAAAATACAGCACAAACTGTTTGCATTGCCCTAAGATTATTTGCGAGTGGCTCTTTCCTTTACACTATTGGAGATGCGGAGAACTTGATGGAAAGTGCTGTCTGTCGTGTCATTCGGAGTTTACCTGGTGCTTTTAGGTTTAAAAAACAGTTTTAGGCTTTTCTGTGGCATTTCCAAGCCACTTAAGACCCAATGTTGTAAAGCAGTTTTTTTTAAAGCAGTTTTTTTTTAGGCTATAATAACTTTTTATGAAGATCATGCAATCATGACCATGCCGATTACAGTAGGCTATATGTCACTCAGGCTTCACTAACGTGATTGGTAGACTATAGGCTAGACCATAGACTGCCATCAAGGCCTCAATGAAGGGGATTATGTGAACAGAAAGGGGGTTCACAATGTAAATGTGCTGCCCAGTTACTATTGTGATTCTAAATATTCCAGATTAGTAATATTATATCAAATAAAAAAAGGCAGTTGACTAAAATCTTCCATATCACAAAAGTGAAAGCAAAATGGCTAGGATCTATGCATGACTTAAGCATTTTCAGAGATTCACATTTATGCACATTATTTGAAAGTGGTAAGGAAAGTTCCACAATTAAATATCAAGCTCACTGTATTACATACACTTATGCTGATCCAAACAGAACTGCATTTTTTTCATAGGTGATTATGACATGTTCCTGCCTGCAGACAGGTGTTTTATGGCCCCATTCCCTGACCCAAACCAGTTACAATGCCGCTCTTGACAGGACAAGGGCACACAATGAAATGAACTTTGGCTAACTAAAGGGAAGATTTCAGTGTCTGAAAAGTCTGAGGGTTGCACACCTGACAGGGCCTGGGACATTGTTGCATGTGCCATATTACACAACATTGCCAAAAAAAAAAAAAAAAAAAAAAAAACTTTTCATTAAATGTTTAATAAAAGACAAATATGCTTAGTTCCTTGAGTTTTATTTCAATTGTTCTTTGTAAAGAAAAGCCAGTGCTCAAGTGCCTGCAACAAGAGATATTAGACACATGCCTCATGCAACAAATAAAAAGGAAAAGTTGGCTCTACACTGCCCACCTGTAGGCCTATGTCTCCTCTGTCTGTGCACACTCTTCTGTAGGCCTTTCTGTAGATGTGGAATCCTGCAACTTATATTGCAGCCATAAAGCATACAAGTATAAATTAAGTAAAGTTCTTTATGCACTTGCAGGTAGGCTAGTTCCTCCATATGACAGTTATCTGAGAGGGTTTAATCACTGTCCAGTGCAATGGAAACAAATAGACATTACAAAGTCTTATACTTTCTTTCCTTTGGAAAGTTAGAAAATGTCCACTTACTGCACATATTTCAGCCACCACTTTCTTGGGAACAGATACAAGTGTTGGTGTATTATGTAAAAGTGCACAAAAGAGGAAAACACAATGTCATTACAATGAACTACACTCGGGGAAAAAGTGATCAATAACTCATGGGAAAATATTTTTACATTAACATAAGTTTATCAGTTTTCACTTTCACAAGTCAAAGCAATTCATCATTACTCAAGATTTAACAGTTGAAATGACTATATATACGGCCTTAATTTAATGCAGCAAAAATTATTGTACAGTGTAGGCTACTAAGATCTTTTCTTTTTTTTTCTCAGCCTTTTTCTTGGTTGCTTTTATAAACAGACAGCCATTTATTTAACAGTGCCTTTTATAAAAGAGACTATAATATAACTAAAAATTACCATTATGTAGAATATTTTTGCACTTCACTTTTGTTCCCATGTTCTAGTGTGGTGACTCTGACATTACAATGAACAAAGTAATTATGCAATTATTAAAATACAAAAATATAGGCTATTAAGTGATAAAAACATCTAACATGGCCACTTCCAACGGATTTAAATTGTCTGCTACTTTTTGCCAGCCCTCTCTCCTGGCTTTTGCAGACTTTGAGGTGTTCCCTGGCGTTTTGATTAAACATTAAAATTCCGAATAAACGTCGACTATTAGTTCTTGCTCTGCTGAGGAGAAAAACTGTGCGCGCTCTTTGGCCACGCTGAACAGCCAATAGCAGCGTTGCTGATCAATGTTTCTACTATCGATACATATCCCCTTTTAAACCAGCACATGAACGCGCAATTATCTCAGATAACTCAATCCAGTGATACTAATCATAAACAACAGGTGTGTTCGAAGAACCCAATTAGCGGATCATGATTAGCACGATGATATCATCTTGGATGTCTCATTTGATCTCGGATGTTTTAAGCAACGTACGAAGAACGGGCCCCTGGAAGAAATTTATTCAGAAGAAAACGCTGACCAGGCCACAACAGACAACATGTTGATGGCGTTGTCACGTGGATCATGATACTTTTCTCAACGCTATTCAGAACCAGGGGGGCAGGGTTTCATAAAATATTGAAGCTTCCCCGGGCGCCACCATTGATTAGCGGACCATCACCTGCTTCCATTAGCATTCCATTGACTCCCATTCATTTTGGCGTCACTTTGACAGCGAATAACTTTACATCTGAGGCGTTTAAAGACTCCATTTGTCCATTATTTATGTTTCTAAAGAAACACGAAAATGTATAAAAGGCTCCATTACCTTGTATCTTACGTTATGGCCCCGTAGAAGCAGTTTTTGTAAAAAATAGGCTAACGATTTCGTCATAACCATGCGACTCTCTGTCGCACAGTAGGAAATTACCGTATGGACAGGAGGAGAAGCTCGCGGGCAATCAGGGGGACGTGGAGGCAAAATGACAAAGTAATTAATCAGAATACTTAGCAAAAGTTTCTCCTGCTCCTAGCTCATGGACAGCTCCTACTCACACTCTCCGTCTCTGCAAGTTTCGGAAGGGAATGATTCAGATTTCTCTTGGCACAGCTACTAGAAGACAGACAGGTTGCTCACGTCACATCTACGTCGTCAAGCTCAGTTTGAGTCTGCGCAGTACGCTCAACCATCAGGAAGTGAGAGCTTCTAATTGACTTCACTTTTCTCCGTTGAAACCTATGGGGTCGCTGTGTCCAGTTTATATACTGTCTATGCTCAGAACGGACAAATCACATAGTCATTATGGTAATTGATTTTCGAAAAAATTTCGAAAAAACAAACAAACAATGATTTTATTGAAATCCCTTTCTAATATTTATATCCTTGTGTCTGTTATAAAGTCTCAAAATTATAGGTTTGAATAATTATTTTTGGGTATATGAATATATCAATTATGACATATTTGGCTCTCTCAGTTAAAGCGCGCCACCTGGTGGAAATCGATGTTTTTTATTGTGTGTTGTGTGTCTAAAAAGAAAAATCTTTACGAACAAATGGCGCCAACTCCTATGTTTTCCTCGCCCACAAAGGAGCAGAAACCTGAGATTTGGATTGGTGTCGTTAGACATTTTAACCGACATTCTGTCCAACCTCAACAAGAGAAACAAATCCAACTTGGAGAATGTGCCAGATCTCTGTGGATGTCTCAAAGAAAGGAGAATAGTGGGTGAGTGTGTTGGCTTCAAACTAGCACACTGGTAATATGTTATTGAATTATTAACATATTTATAAACAATGTTCTTAACGTGATTCAGTAGTCTACCGATATATCTGCCAATATATTTTAATTGTCTGATAAGTGTTCTTGTCAAATTATTGGCGGAAGAGGGACTTTTTATTTTGCTGCCGCTTGGAAACTCATCAAAGTTACGGAATTTTAGAGATTTGCGTTCATTTAGCAACACACCTCTATTTTATTAAGAGGGTTATTGATTCTGTATAAATAAAAATATGAGCAGGTTTTTCTGAGTAGGCTATAGTTAAATAATTTACAAAGTAGATGTAAGTAGATTTAAGATATCAATTAAAAGTATTTAATGCAATGATTTTGACATTTATAAAATTCTAAATTTCTAAAGACTGTCTAAAATCGCAAAAATATTAAATTAATTTCAAATTATTTTATTCCCTTTTTTTTTAACAGAAATAAATAAATTTGCAAGTAATTATGAGAAAAATCGAATAAATACACTTGAGCTTACATAAAAGCATAGATATTAACAGCCATGTTCCTATACTATTGCAATATAACGCCATATCCAAAACATTTTACTATTACATTGATACTTTTTTGTTCACCCTCATCTATTCGGTCCACAGAGTGTGTATTTCGTCTTTGTGAGGAGCTGGGACTGAACCCTGTGGTTGGATATCAGGCCATCGAAATACTGGAGAGGTAATTTAAAGAATCTCGATTGAACATTTTTCATAATAAATATGTTTAAAACGTCTTCACTTTGTCATGCTCTAGGTTCACGGCCAAATATGTTGAAGATCTAATCCACAGCCAGAAAGGTCAGCCGACGCAAGGTGCTTCATCTGAGGACCCAGAGAACTACGTCATCTTCCAAACACTCAAGAAGAAGCTCTTTCTCTTCCTCCTCTCAAGCGTTCAGATAGCCAGCAAACTGGACCTGTACTCGAATGTATGTTCCGCTCATAAATTACAACAAAACAAATATTCCATGTGTTATGTTGTGATTTGCTCTATCTGCATTCATCTAGGTGGTTAATAATGACATCGCAATGAGATTTCTGCAGGCAGTCAATTACCCTTCCTCTAAAGAGCAACTCTTGGACTCGGAGATTCTCATTTTAAAAACTCTGAACTTTAATTTAAATGTCCCAAATCCTGTAACGTACGTGGAGACCCTTTTGGAAGTGCTGGGTAAGATTATTTCCAGTGTTTTTCTCAGGTAGCAGCTATAAATGGAGCTCAGATCGTCTAAAACACTGTGTTTTATGCTCTCACACAGGCCATAATGATGCAACAGTCCCTGTGGCACAGCTGCATCGTCTGTGTGTGCATGTACTGCAGTTCATTTACCTGCAGAGGGAGACAATCTACACCTCATTGCTCATATCTGCCACCGGATGCCCCAGTCCTTCTGATGAGCAAAGGTACAGGCTGTCTCCTGAATTTTCTGCTGTTTCCCCACCCTGTTGACTCTCTCTACTCATAAATGATGCTCTTAAAGGTAAAGGTTGGGATTTTTGTTGAGAAAACTATAAATTTGCCATTTTTATGGCATATTTCATGAAGCCAGTTTCAGGGACTATATAAGTTAGAGTTTAGTTTGAGCAGTTTGATTATTTTTTAGCATTGTTGTGGTAACTTACTCTATACGGCTGGTCATGAACAGGTTTTATTCTGGGTTAGAGATCGCGAAGAAAACTGGATCAATCAGCTTTGACTAAAGTGACACTAATATGAGGAATTAAAGCAACCCTTGTATCTTTTTTTCTTCAAAATGAAAGGGATATTTCACAGCTGGAAATATGAATGTGTATTTAAATTGGGTCATTTATGTAGTAGAATTGTGAAATTATTTTAGAAGTTGGTGCCTTCTAGACTGAGAAAAGCCTGTAGTCTCTGGCCAAAAAAGCCTCAGATGACGGAAAATGGCTGAAAGATTTTTGCGTCATCAGAGTTTTTTTTTCCAGACACACAATACAGAAATCTCTCGTCTCAGGGGGACATGAGGGAGGGAAGCACGGTCATGCGAAAATACTACCGGGTTTCTACTGATACAAAGCTTAATGCTAATCGGTGAAGTATCCCTTTATGGTTAGTTCACCTAAAAATTAAACTTCTGTCATTAATTACTCACCTTCATGTCGTTCCAAACCCGTAAGACTTTCGTTCATCTTCAGAACACAAATGAAGATCTTTTAATGAAATCTGAGAGCTTTCTGTCCCTCCATTGACAGCTACGCAACTACCACTTTGATGCTTCAAAAAGTTCATAAAGAGATCATAAAACGAATCGATATGAATTTAGCGCTGTTGTGCAATTATTCTGAAGAGACTCAATCACTTTATATGATGAACAGATTGAATTTAGGCTTTTATTCACATATAAACATTGATCAGCGAACATAAACAGAAGCTCAACCGATCCTGCTCGACATGCGAGAATGAACCTCATTGGTTCTCGCTGAAGCTCAAACGCTCTGCGTAACACGAGAATGAACCTCATTGGTTCTCGCTGAAGATCAAACGCTCTGCGTAACACGAGAATGAACCTCATTGGTTCTCGCTGAAGATCAAACGCTCTGCGTAACACGAGAATGAACCTCATTGGTTCTCGCACGTCAAGCGAACATTCTTGAGCTTCCAATTTACCACAACTAATGTGGGCATTGATGATTTTTTATGTGAATAAAAGGCTAAATTCAATCTGTTCAAGATGTTATTGCTACTTTATTGTGAAGTGATTTTTGCATTCATTTAATTATATACTTTATTTTATCTTCCTTAAACTTTTGTGGCAGCAGTTGTGTTTTTTCTTGCCTTGTAAATGTGCTAAATTAAATTCATGATGTTATTCATAACAATATCTCCTTCACCAGAGAAGTGAATTGCGCCGACTCTCTCATGAAAAGTTAGTCAAACTGACGCGCTTCATGTTTCGCGTGATTGGCTGTTCGCTGCACATGTCACACTTTCAGGAGCATGTACTTAATTTAACTCTTGATTCAAACCCTGACTGTGTCTGAAATCGCCCCCTATATATGAGGGGACAGCCATTTGTAGAGGTGTCCGAAACCATAGTGGACATTATCAAGGGTACTCATTCAATTCCATAATAATATATAATAATAATATAATAATCCGCAGTAACGAGTGTACAACTGATGTACTCTCAACGCCTAGAGAATACCCATAATGCACTGTGAGGGTCACGCCAAAAGAATTCCCATGCCAGATGATGGCGCCCGCATCTGAATCATCCATCCATCCATTTTCCAAACCGCTGGTCCAATGTGGCTACAGTAATATCAGGTATAAATAATTGATTATGATATATTTTTTTACATGCTGGATTTCATGACAGAGATCAAGATAAATCTTTTCATTACTACTGAAGCTGCCAGTTTGCTACGTTTCAATTAATTATTAAACTGCAAGCACAAACTATGCAAAAGCAGAAACCCCTTCACCGCACTCAGTGTCCGAATTCACTCACTGAGAGTGATCATTACGCCTGCTGGACTCATAGTACGGCAGCAAAGTTTCTTGATTATTATGCAGGAATGAGAGTATAGTTCCTAGCCATATCAGCCTAGAAAATCGCAACTTTACATTTTCCGTCGGTCTTAGTACACGATGTAACTACAGAAGAGTCAAGTTTTAAATAGGAAAAATATCAAAACTCTTTGGTCATTTTTTTGAGAGAGATGCTAATGGTCCTGTCCGATTCAATGATCTATGCTAAGCTATGCTAAAAGTGGTACCGCCAGACCCGGAGTTCGGCTGAATGGATTCGAAAATGGTAAAACTCAACTGTTTAACTCTGGGGGAGTTGTAAAATGAGCCTGTTTCCAAAAAAAGTGGAGTATCCCTTTAAGAGTGATGCATTGCTAACTGTTTTTAATCACACTCAAGATTACGAGGCATTTAAAGGCATGTTATTTTCCTTTCTTTTACATGTTAGTATGTCAGTCATTAATGGCCTTCAACATTGATCCTGTGACCTGGAAGTACTTTACAAACAATGCAAACAGCGGCTTTGGCTATAAAGTGATACAGAAAGGTGCAAGGTGAGCTCACCAGTGTTACTACAGACCACTCAACCATCGGCCAAAAGCTGAGGCTGTTGAAAAAAAGTACTTTAATAATTACTTTGAATATTTTATATTTGATACAGATATGGATATTAACTAATTAAAAGCCTTAATAGCTGTAACATTATTCAACATTACCGACATTCTTTAGAATATCTTCTTTTGTGTTCAACAGAAGAAAGAAACTCATACACTTTTGGGACAACTTTTTGTGTGAACTAACTAAACCTTTAATACAGTACAATGTTACATCAGGTCAAATTAACTGCTAGAGTTGAAAGGTGCTATTTGTAAAGCTGCTTTGAAACAATAAGTATTATGCAACGTGCTATAAAAGTAACCTGGAAGTTCACTTGCATCAGGGCAAATCTAGCTGTTTGCATTCATGAATCAAGTTATCATTATTTTTAAAGCATTTGTTGCAAGCATAGATATCCATGACGTTTGCTGTTTTGATGTTTAACTACTCTTCCACCTCAATGAAAAACACACTGTAGATTTTGCATGCTTGTAAACTTGTGTGGAAAGATTATTTCTTAAATATTTCTGTTTATTCTTATAATGTAATCTGCATTCAGACAGATTTGATAATGACCGCAGTGGGAGCTTTCCAGTGGAAGGGTGGATATCAGCTGTACAAATCAAATGATAAATCAGATGTCTTTCAAGCTGGAAGTGAGCATGACAGTTATTTAGGTGAGATCTCTTTTTCGATTGTGTAAATCAAAAATAAATCAGTCAAAACATCAGAATACTTTTAAAGTCTATTTTCTTCACAGGTTATTCCTTGGCAATAGCAACAATGTCCAGAGCAAAGTATGCAGTCATGGGAGCACCAAGACACAAGCATAAGGGACAAGTAACTGTTTCAAGAATTGATCGAAGTGATTTAAAACAACTGGATCCTCCTAAGGTTGTAACAGTAAAATGTATGTAAAATATTAGCACATCACAAATTAATGTAAGCGAGTGAAAGTACATGAGCTCAGAATAGCTGTATGGTAACTATATTGCTCTTCCTCTTTTCTCAGCCTCAGATTGGCTCATATTTTGGAGCTGAGGTGTGTGTGGTGGATTTGAACCGTGACTCCAATGCAGACCTACTTTTGGTATCGGCACCAACGTACACAGAGTCTGACCGAGAGGGCTTAGTGTTTGTTTACATCACCCATCAGGTCAGTGTTTTTTTGGAGATTCAATTAAGACTAACATTTTTAAAGAAAGTTAATCAAGTAAGAGTGAATAAATGTACATTTGTGTCTGTTTAACCCTGTTTCTCCTGTTATATCTCCATAGGCAGACTTAATTTTTTCGGGTACACTGGTGGGCATGGCAGGTCAGAGGGGTCGGTTTGGCTCTTCTCTGGCCAGTCCAGCAGATCTGAATGGTGATGGTTTCATGGATGTGCTGGTTGGAGCTCCTTTAGAGGAGGATGGACAGGGCAGCATCTACATCTTCAATGGGATAGATGGAGGGATCATTTCCAAATACTCACAGGTGAAAAAGACAAGGGTTGGTGGCAGCTTAAAGTGACAGTTCACATAAAAATTAATTCTATTATCATTTATTCAGCCTCGTGGTTCACCTTTCTTGCATTACTTCTACTTGACTCACTTCATAGACTCTAATATATTTGTTATCTGTTTTATTTCCTCTTGAATGAAACAGAGGATTGCTGGATCATCTGTGCGACCAGGTTTGTGGTTCTTTGGGATTTCATTGAGTCAGTCTTCTCTAGACCAGACTCGAGACAACCTTCCTGACATTGCTGTCGGGTCCAAGGGAGCAGTTCTGCTTCTCAGGTCTTTTATAAAGAACTAAAATATATACAAATACAGTGTTTCAGCCATAATCATTCATATGTGTTATATTTGGCTCTTTCAGGTCCAGACCCATCATGCAATTGGAAACCAAAGTAACTTACAACCCAACCAAAATACCAACTGGTGACCAATCAGACTGCTCAAATCCACTGAAAAACGACCTGACTGTGTACTTCATCATGAGCGGATACAAACATAGCATAAAAGGTATATATATATATTATAATTACATAGTTTTTGTGTTCTTACATCACATATGGTCATATATTCTTCTCAAGGTTTGTAGTATTCTGGTGTGCTCTAGAAATCCAAGATTGTTGCATTGCTAGTATTTTTGGGCTTTTATGTTCAAACACGTTTTCTAGGTTTGGCTGCAAATATTAATTATACCATAACGCTGGATGCCAAGCGACAGAAATATCGTGCATACTTCTCACTCAAAAACCGGCTCCTCAGTGATGTGATGAAGGTTGGGTTGCTGGAAGTATGCAAAAGTCATGCTTTTTTTATAGAGGTAAGCATCAAATGTCATTTTTGTTTTGATTGAGAGTAGATTTTCTGTGAATCTGATGAATCTTGGCTAAAATTTAGACTAAAAGGGTAATTTCTGTTTCTTATACTTATACCTCAGACATTCAATGCATTTTTTTTACAATGTAACTTATGTGTTTGCATTAAAAAACTGTAGATACAAATGATCTTCTGCTTAAATTCCAAATAGAAATATTTAAACAACACAAACTAATAATTATAACTTGATTATTTACACATGCAGCAAGAAAATGAACAGGATGTCTAACAGTATGTAACCTGATAGGATGGAAATAAAGAGCCATTAATCTATATATTGTCTATATCTAGTCTACTTAACTGATAAAACTGCAGATGTTGAGTTTAATATTATATTCAACAATTTAAGAAATTTGATGGGGACATTGCAAGAATCAAATGCATAACAAAAGTGACCCAAGTATAATCGTAGAGTGTTTTGTTATTAACATCACTTTATTAACATCACGTTATTAACATTGATTCTTGTTTCCATAAGGCTTGTTCAGAAGATGCTCTGAATCCGTTGGCCAATCAGATAACATTCACATTTGAGGGTCTTCCATCAGGAAGTATGGACAATTTGAGACCAGTACTGCTGCCAGAGATAAAGACCACCACAGACCACAATGTAAGAGTTCATCTGTGTTAAGAGCAGAAATAAACAGAACTTCATCACAAATTAATAATTCATGAATTTTTCTGTTCCTTCACTTTATTTTGCAGCTGGATTTTGAGATAAACTGTGGAACAGATAATGTATGTGTTGACGACCAAACCATATTATTAACCAAATTAATAACTCCGAACCATCTTGATGCTTAGTAAAATATTAATATATCTCTCTTTGGTTTCTGTGATCCAGATCTACAAACATAGAGGTTGGGATAATGCAGGAGCTCAACGTGACAGTGTTTGTAGAGAACAGAGGAGAAAACTCATACAACACACACTTTACCCTCAAATACCCCTTTGGACTTTCCTACAGAAGATTCACATCTAAACAGGTAAACATAGTTTACAGGTATACACTACTTAATAATGATAACAATGCTATTCCTAAAGCAAAATAGCTAAAAAACACTGAAGATGCAATACATTTTCAAAGAAAATGTAAAATTACAGAGCCACATTAAAAATTTATTTAGCGTTAATTTATTTAACAAATATTTTCAAACCCTGTAACAAATGGAATGGGCTGTGGAATGTTATATAGATGCATGTTTTATATATATATATATATATATATATATATATATATATATATATATATATATAATGTATGTGTGTGTGTGTGTGTGTGTGTGTGTTGAAATATATGCTAAATGTTCTGTATGAGCAGGGCAGAGTGGAGTGTGTGTCTCTGGATGCTGAGCGAGGAGTTAGACTGGGAGAAACCACCTGCCAGATCAGTAAACCCATCCTCAAGGGAAACACTCAGGTCAATTATCACACCCCTGGCACGAATGTTTGCTCATGTGGAGGAATGCATGTTAATGGTTAAACTGATAATCATTATTTTGCTCAAATAATTAATAACAATTGTTCTCATTTGAGACATTTCTGTTTACATTTCATGAGAATTATTGCACTTCCACGCAAGCACAAATCAAGAGAACCTCAACTCATAGACAGGGTTTATTTTATAGTCGAGATTCTTTTTTTTTTTTGTAATTTTTTTTTTTTTTTGTAATTTTTTTTTTTTCATTTTTCAAGGAGAAATATAGAATGCAGGCCTTCAATATATTCCTAAATCAAAGACACTTGAAAGTTTATGCAAATACATATATCAAAACAGTATTAATAATAATGAAAAATAAACATATACATATACTGTACATACATACTCATAGACACATAAAAACAATTATCAATACAGAGTGTATTCTCTCAGGCCTGGAAAGAAGTTTTTACAAGTGTCACCAATCTGGGCGTACTGGTTTAATGTAATCAATCCATTTACTCCATATTTGGAGGAAGTCTTCCCTTATTATAGTCGAGATTCATGTTAGGATTTATTACAGTTAGTCCCCTAGAAGGTTTTCTCACAGATTTAGTCACAGATGATCATTCATTCATTTGAGCAGAATGTCACAATGGAGATTGCTGAACTCCAACATACATGTTTGCTTGTATTTTCAGCTCATCAGCGCATGGTTAAAGTTGGGAAGATTAAGTAAAACGTTGTTCCATTGTTGGATAATTTATCAATTTAAGAGAAAAGCTCTGATTGGGGGATTTAAGCTTGTGGAGGCTTCTTATGCTGAGTTCACACTGCAAGATTTTCATAGTAGTCGGGTCACTGTACTTTTCACACTGCACAACTATCTGGGGTAACATTCAGTTGCTGGTGTGTGCACAGTGCACGATGGATCAGAGACAGGAGGTTTTACACTGATTTGCCTATGATTTCGGGCATTTGTCAGCGATCCTACAAAACCTGTCGGCAAGCGAAAATCGGGCCTAAAATCGTTCAGTGTGAACTCGGCATTACTGATACAAGGTAATGGAAATGTCAAAGAAAAAAACATTTTTCAGGAAAAATAACCAACAGGCCAATATCGCAATGATTATGCTTCATTTATTAAGAGAAGCAGAAATCGTGAACACGATTAAAATACTATTAATTGTCCAGCTCTACTCGTATACTTATATACATTCATTTACTGACTTGACTAAACTTAAAGCAGTTAATAAACACTCTTATCCAGAGCAACATTTATGGTGTGTGACTGGTCAACATGTTACATTGATTTATGACTTGCAACAACTTTAATTAGTCCAAAATTTTGTCTTATTCTGGCTTTTTTGTTCAAATTCTAGGTTGTGTTTGAGATTAAATACAGTATTAATAAAGAAAGTTCACTGGGCCAAAATGTGACGTTTGCTGCTGTGGTCACGAGGTATGACATCATCTTTGTGTGCTAGAAGTTGAACTCAAAGCGTAAAACACTTTTACCATGAGCTCTAGGAGGATTCTCACATGATCATTTAATCAGGAACAGATAAATGCTACTAATAAACAAAACCTCCATCTCTCACAGTGGGAATGACAAACACTCAGACAACAGTGAGTTTAACAAACAGAAGACCATTGATGTCAAATATGCCATCTATATTGCCTTGATAAGGTTAGTGCTCTGCTCCGCGTTTCTGTATAGAAATAATAATAATTAAAAAAATCTTTATCCTATACTGTAATATTGTCATTTTCTTTCTTCATTTTAAATAAAAGGCATGAAAATTCCACCATCCACATTAATTTTACTTCAGGGAAAAGGGATCTTATGAAACCGGTCCAGCAGATATTAAAGGTATTACTGTAGTTCTCTATTAAAGTATATTACAAAAAGGTTTTATAGTTTCAAAAAGGCTGAATGACAGATTTTAACAGGATTTATTTTATCAACAGAAGAAAATGTTAAAATGCCCACCCTGATCATAATTCTTCCTTTTTTTCTCTCTCTCTTTCAGGTTCAAAATGAACTCAGAGAATTAACTTTAAAAGTTTTCATCAGAGTACCAGTGAAACTCGGTGATACTGACATCTGGACTAATTCAAATTTGCAAGTGTGTGAATTTATTTCTTATCTCACAAGTCATACAGGTATACTGATTAATTTAATTCAATAATTTCTGTATGATGTAGGGAAGAAAAACGGCATCCCATCCTTCACCCATAATTTTTTAGAAAGTTGTTTTAAAATGTCACCAAGAAATGTCACTTTCTTTTTAAAGATACCTGGCTGTGACAGCGTGAACTTGACGAAGCCTGTTATCACCAATTTTGCGTTGTTGGACATTATTAAAAATCATCATTTGGTGGTGAGGACTAGCCTGGGTTTCCCCATATTGCCTTGCTCGCAGCGCGATTTTATTCACGCTGCTAGGCAGTCTGGACACCATGGACCAGATTTTCCCCTGAAAAAGGGAACCAATCACAGAACGGGGAGGAAGTAGCAAGACGATGACGACACCGAAGCAGTTTGTTTATATCTATGGATCCAACATGGCATCAGACTCGACGTTACCTTCTACCCTCATGTTTATCTTGCACAAACAGTAATATTCGCTAAACGCCATCGTGTACAAATAAATCTTTGACCCATCGTCTTTTTCCTCATTGAATTTCTGTCACTCTACATACGTCATCTGGTATAATTGAAGCGATTGGCTATGAGCTACGTACAGGCGCATTTGATAGACATTCGTAGCGCCCAATAAACGGCTCTGGGCATTCGTAAACCACGCCTCAAATACGAGAAAATGAACACGTGGTTCCCAGACCAAGTCTCAAATGAGACTTGGTCTGACGTTAGCCAGGCTAGGTGAGGACACTTTTTAAATTTAGTTTTGTTTTACCTTATTTGTTTTCCACAATGTATTTGATTTATCTGTTGTATATGTTAAACATACATTAATTAATCTCTCTCTCTCTCTCTCTCTCTGTGTGTGTGTTTGTCAGAACTGCTCTGTGGCGGTGTGTGCCGTGTTCAGCTGTGACGTCACTCTCACAAAGAATGAAAGGAAACTCTAGAATATATTTGGCAATGTGAGCTCTGGATGGATTGAGCAGGTATCTGACTTTTAAAGCAAATTCATATCACAGAACAGACCATATATATTCATAACTGTTTGATCATTTCTTATTGTCATGATCTGTGTCTCTCTCAGACTGGACTCAAGGCTGCAGTTTTTGAGTTGGTCAGTTCAGCGTCTCTGGATTATGACAAGAGCAAATACATTTTCTTTTCCTCTGATTCTCTACACACTGCGCCGTCTGTCCAGGTGATTCAGTGATCGTTCATGTCAAGTCTAATGAGCTCTCAAAACAGTGCTCTGTTTGAGGGAATCTATAACGGCAGTCTACTGTTTATAGTTTATGATTTGTTGATTTATGATTTATTCTTTCTTTTTTTCAGACCACATACTTTTCTCTTTTTGCTTCTTGCAAATATATTGACAATTGCACTAACAACATTCTTTCACACAGATCTACTTCCTGTGCAAATACCTCAGAGTCAAAAGTGCTAACACTGTTCAAAAGTCTGGGGTCTGAAAGAATATTCTTATGTTTTTGAAAGTCTCTTCTTCTCACCAAGACTTCATTTAATTGACTAAATATACAGTAAACAGAGTAATATTGAGAAATATTATTACAATTTTAAAGAACAGTTTTCTATTTTATTATATTTTAAAATAAAATTCATTCCTGTGATGTCAAAGCTGAATTTTCAGCATCATTAATCCAGTCTTCAGTGTCACATGATCCTTCAGAAATCATTTTAATATGCTGATTTTCTGCTCAAGATTTCTTATTATTATCAGTTAAAAACATTTGTGCCGCTGCATATGTTTTTCAGAAATCTTTGACGAATAGAAAGTTTAAAAGAACGGCATTTATTTGAATTAGAAATCTTTTGTAATATTATAAATGTCTTTCCCTTCAGTTTTGATCAATTTAATGCATCCTTGCTGAATAAAAGTATTAATAACTTAAAAAAGACATCTTACTGATCCCAAACTTTTTAATGGTAGTGCACAGCATTTTAAAATGAATTACAACAACAGCACAAGAGACAGGGATGTGGATCATACACACGAAAACCGATGCATTATAACAAAAGAATGTACATAGTTAACAATCATGTCGTCAAATTATAATGTCTCTATTGTTCGACATGGAACATCTGTGTCGGAGGAAGGAGGGGAACTTCCTGTTACACTGAGATCACTTCTGACGGCATTTTAAAATTCACTTGGTCACATTTTTCCACTTTGTAGATTAACACTCAAGTGGAGGTGTTTGAGGAGGTGAACCTGACCAAAGAGATCATTGGAGGAGTAATAGGAGGACTGCTGCTACTGGCTCTCATCACAGCGGCACTCTATAAAGTATATCACCATCATAACATCAGTTTCAATCGCTGGCACTTTCACCTGTCTACACAATCTATATGTTTAAATGCTTACAGCACGTACAGTTTATTACAGCATATTTTCTCCCTTTACAAGGCTGGGTTCTTCAAAAGCCAGTACAAGCAGATGCTGCAGGAGGCGCAGGGCGATGCAGGAGGAGAGCCAGACATGACACAATAATGTACACTCAAACAATTAGAAGATACAAGTACTGATGTGTTTTGTGGGCTTGAGAATGAAACGTGAATTTAACACCTCAATGTAGCAAAATATTCCAGCCTGATTCAGACAACTTAATTAGAATGAAAACTGGATAATTTTGAACTTATTTCATATCACTACTCATCATTATCTTATCAGTGAGTGCAAAGGGGAAAAAAAGTAAAAATTGCAAGATATAAACTCGAGTTGCAAAGAAAAAAGACAGAATTCCATCCATCTTCCGCTTATTCGGGGCCGGGTTGCGGGGGCAGCAGTCTAAGCAGGGATGCCCAGACTTCCCTCTCCCTAGACACTTCCTCCAGCTCTTCCTCAAAAAATTTAAAACATTTTTTACAGAAAAAAGTCTGAATTGTGAGAGAAAAAGTCGCAATTGCCTTTTGTTACTTTTTATTCTTATCACATTTGTTTTCTTATCACATTCCTACAGATTTTGAAAATGTTTAATTCTTTCTGCTTTATATTAATATATTGTTTATTTAGCTTTTTTGCAATATTGGCATATTTAAAGTGGCACTTAGTGTTGGTAAGGAAACCAACAAAAGCCAAAAATTAAATAATTTTGGCATTATCCATTACACTTATTTTTGTGTCATTATTTATGCATGCCTCAATTTGTGTTTGACATAAAATTAAACATTGAAAATTAAACATTGAAACATGAAAAACAGTGTCAGTGACTCGTATCATCAGAAGTAGACTACAACTCATTTTCTACTATAAATCAGCTCTCCAGTGTGTTTTCACACGTGACTTCTGACCTTGACAGACTCAACAGGAGAACCGGAAAAGATTTCCACATGAAAGAAGGCGGAGCCTCCGCGCACAGCTATCAATTATGTAATCCCCACAGACCAATGGTAGTAAAAAAGGTGTTTACCAGTCATAGCGAACTTTTCCAGAAAGTTTGCTTTGGCAAGCTGTTTCGAACCCCCGAACTTCATTTTTGGCCTGATTTTGTTCTAAATGACGTCAGTCCATTTACCTTCAGATAGTTTTTCTTGTTTTTTCTTCTAAACGGAAAAACTAAGAAACAGTTCATTTATCACATATTCAACCCTTCTTGTGAACATAAATAAACAAATCTTGTGTCGTTTTTTTCATATTTGATGATTTGTTTTCATCACACTTTGTTCTAATCCGCCAAATGGAAACACAATTGTAGTGGCGACCGTACCTCAAAAAAAAAAAACACTTGCGGGAATTTGAAGTCGTCTCCAACGCGTAATGGTGCAAGAAATCAGGTCTGCCATGGCATTCGATTTTCACTTTATTTTATGCAGAGTAAAATGACTTACAAACACTGCTGCTTGCATTACTGATGTAAATTGAGCTTGTACGTATGCAAGCAACATTAAACATGATGCTAATAACTGGACATGACAAAATCCATCACAAACATGCATGCATGCACGGTTGAAAAACTGTGTGGCTTCCCCAGATCGTAATTCCCTGTCGCTATTCACCTGTGACTTCCTCATATAGCCTCCACAACCACTGTGATGCCCTGCCTATGCCCCCTGGTGTGCAGGTGGAAGAGCGTCACCCCCATGCAACTTACCACCAACAAAAAACATAACAAATATCAAAACTGGCTACAAAACACCGGCCCCTAATTGTTACTCTATAATAATGTAACAATTAAACACCATACAAACAATGGAGCCAATAAAATGTCCATCATGCACATACGTGCTTTCAGTTTATAATGTCCATGTGAGCTACATATGTCTAATACATCAGTCTTTATCCAGCTTCTTGCAGAAGACAGATCTTTGTGATTGGTCTCTCCAGAATTTTGCATTTGGTCTGGACTTTAACAGACTGCACAAGTCCTTGTGAGTCAGGAAAGGTCTGCAGTACCTTCCCTAATAACCAGGATCCGCGAGGGGCAGTAGAGTCCACCATGGCTCTATGACTATGTCTCCAATGATGAAGCTTCTCTTGTCCTTAGACCACCGTTGTCGTTCCTGTAACAGAGGTAAGTACTCCCGGATCCATCTGTGCCAGAAGAGATCTGATAAGAACTGACCTTGCCTCCAACGTCGTTTTGTGTATAAATCACTCTTCTCGAAAAGCCCAGGTGGGAGTGCAGGTTTGCCTTTCAACAGGAGGATGTGATTAGGGGTCAAGGGTTCCAGATCGTTAGGATCATTTGACACTTTGGTGATGGGACGGTCATTTAATATGGCTTCCACCTCACATAGAAGAGTTTGTAACCCTTCATTATCCACACTTTGCTGATGAAGGACTGAGTTCAGCACCTGTCTGACCATGCAAATGATTCGTTCCCATGTTCCACCATAATGTGATGCAGTAGGAGTGTTGAAGCTCCATTTCACTCCTGACTGAAGTAATGCCTTTTGAATTTTTTGGTGATTAAGAGCAGACAGAGCCTCTCTCAGCTCACGTTCTGTTCCAACGAAATTAGTTCCGTTGTCTGATCTAATGTGCGATACCTGGCCTCTTCTAGATATAAATCTGCGCAGTGCATTGATGCAAGAACTGGTATCTAATGAATATGCTATTTCCAAATGCACTGCCCTGCTGGCCATGCAGGTGAAGATAACACCATAGCTTTTTATGAAGCTGCGGCCTCTCTTCACTTCAAAAGGCCCGAAGTAGTCGACACCCACACTTGTGAATGGTGGGAGGTCAGGTTGGAGTCTGTCTTTCGGCAAATCTGCCATCTTTTGTTCACCCAGCTTTCCTCTAAAACGTCTACAAACGACACAGGATGAAAGAATCTTTCTAGCAGCAGCATTTGCGCTGGTGATCCAATACCGCTGACGAAGTCTAGAAAGCAGATGATTTCTTCCACAATGTCCTTACTGCTCATGAATGTGGCGAAGAATGAGGGTGGAGATATGTTTGTCTTTAGCCAAAATGACTGGATGTTTCATGCCCTCAGGCATTTCTGCTTTACTGAGCCTTCCACCCACTCTCAAGAGCCCCTTTTATAACACTGGATCAAGTTTGTAAATATGGCTGCTTTTCTTCACTCCAGATGTTCCCCCTTTCAAAACAGTTCTTTCCTCTTTGAACTTGTCTGGTTGACAGTATTGAATGATGGCACTTTCAGCAGTTTCAAGATCTTCATGGTCTTCATGACATGGTTTGACCAGTCAGTGTGGTTCTGAATATTTGCATCTCCTTTTCCACTTTGTTCTTTTGTTGAATTTTATCAAGTCCACTGCTGGACATTAATCTTGTATTTCTCTTCTCTTCTGACTCAACAGCAACAACATCTTTCTCACCTGTAGAAAGCAAGCAACTGAGATCTTTAGCCTTTTCCATGAAGAGAAATAAGTCATCAACTTATTTGTTGCATTCTGTGTATCTGTGTTGACAGTGTTTGTTACATTTAGGACATCTTTAATGACTACAGCATTTACTGTAGCCTCTCCTTTGACCTCTGGGTCATCACTGCTGATAGAGACAGAATCTACAATGTTAACAGGCCATTCCCTTTCATTCTTGAGAAGAAAATCTGGGCCATGGATCCATCTGCTGCTCGTGAGCAGGTAATCAATTTTCACCCCACGTGAAGCCTCATCAGCAGGATTCTGCTTTGTATCGACGTACCTCCACTGTAAGACAGCAGTGGTTTCTCTTATTGTGGAGATCCTATTGTCATGATAGAAACACGGAAGCAATGTGCAAGTTAACTCTTTCTCTTTATTGAATAACAAGTTGATGATAGACGCAGTCCAGAGTGAAACAGGGTAGTGGCGCAGGGACTTCGATGGTCAGATGAGTGCAGTGATGAAGAGTGGTGACGTGACGTGATAATTCCAGGGTGAACATCCACGGGAACACGAACAGGAGACGAAGAGACACCAAGACTGGAACGAAGACGAGATCACACACTGGGAACCACATTCAACGATCTGACAAAGGAGATGAGAATTGAGTGAGTATATATAGGTGCTGAGATGAGCTGCAGCTGGTGACGGGAGTGATGAGCTTGATCGCTGATGAGTGATAATCAGCCGACACGCCCACACAATCAGCACACAACACACAACAACAGAAACACGAGACAAGAAAGAGGCATAGGATTTATGAACCGTGACAGTACCCCCTCCCCTAGGAACGCCTCCTGGCGTTCCCAGGCTCCCTTACCTGCCGATTGTAATCATCGATAAGGGAGTGATCCAGGATGTTTCTAGCCGGTACCCAACTCCTCTCCTCCGGACCGTAACCTTCCCAGTCCACCAAGTACTGAAATCCCCGTCCCCTCCGTCTTGAGTCCAGAACACGACTGACCGAATAAGTAGGTTCCCCGTCTATGAGTCGCGGCGGGGGGGGAACCGGGACTGGCGGATTAATGCGAGCAAAAAAAACGGGCTTGATTTTGGACACATGAAAGACGGGATGAATCCTCCTGTACACTGGAGGAAGATTGAGACGGACTGTCACCGGACTAATGATTTTAGTGACAGAGAATGGGCCAATAAATTTAGGCGCAAGCTTATTAGAAACGGAGCGGAGAGGAATGTCCTTGGTAGAAAGCCACACTTTGGAACCGACGACGTATACGGGAGGCTTACGCCGGTGGCGATCGGCTTTGGCCTTAGTGCGCGCCCCCACTTGGAGTAGAGTCTCACGGGCTCTAGTCCAAGTGCGGCGACACCTCTGGACGAAGGCGTGGGCGGAGGGGACCGCGACTTCGGATTCCAGACTAGGAAAAATAGGTGGCTGGTACTCTAAACTACATTCAAACGGTGATAGGCCCGTGGATGACACTGGCAACGTGTTGTGGGCGTACTCCACCATAGACAGTTGCTGGCTCCAAGAGGAAGGATTCTTGGACACTAAACATCGCAACGTTCTCTCCAAATCCTGGTTGGCTCGCTCAGTTTGACCATTGCTCTGGGGATGAAACCCAGAGGACAGACTGACAGTCGCACCCAGGCATTTACAAAACTCTCGCCAGAATTTGGACACAAATTGGGGTCCCCTGTCAGAAACCACGTCTGTCGGGAGGCCATGTAGCCGAAAGACGTGGTTAACGACAATCAACGCTGTCTCCTTGGCTGAGGGTAATTTGGGCAAGGGAACGAAATGGGCCGCCTTCGAGAACCGGTCCACCGCGGTCAAAACTACTGTGTGACCCTGGGAGGGTGGGAGGGCGGTGACAAAATCTAGAGCGATATGGGACCAGGGTCTCGAAGGCACCGGCAGCGGTTGAAGTAACCCATCTGGAGGACGATTGGAAGTCTTACCCGTGGCACAAACTGAGCAAGCCAAGACAAAATTGTGAACGTCACGAGCCATGAGAGGCCACCAGAATCGTTGCTTGACCAAAAATTTAGTGCGATTAACTCCTGGATGGCAAGCCACATTGGAACAATGTCCCCACTGAATAACGCTGGACCGTAAACTCTCAGGCACAAATAAACGATTCGGTGGACAACGAGTCGGAGGCGTTACCCCTTCTAAGGCCTTCTTGACCTTCGATTCGATCTCCCATGTGAGTGTAGAGATGAATGGAGACTCTGGTAAAATGCACTCGGGAGTAGACGGGCGTTCGGAACGGTCAAAAATGCGCGATAAAGAATCGGGTTTGATGTTTTTGGAACCCGGGCGGTACGAGAGAGTAAAATCAAAACGACCGAAAAAAAGAGCCCACCGAGCCTGCCTGGAGTTTAGTCTTTTAGCCGTCCGAATATATTCCAAGTTCTTGTGATCGGTCCAGACGATAAAAGGTACCCCCGACCCTTCTAACCAGTGGCGGCATTCCTCCAATGCTAACTTGACTGCCAACAACTCTCTGTTGCCAATGTCATAATTGCGCTCCGCAGGGGATAAACGATGAGACAAAAACGCGCAAGGATGCATCTTATCGTCTGAAGGAGAACGCTGGGATAGCACTGCACCTACCCCCACCTCTGACGCATCGACCTCCACCACGAACTGACGTGATGGATCAGGGGTTATCAGGATGGGGGCTGAAACGAAGCAACCCTTCAGTTTGGCAAACGCAGCCTCGGCTGCGTCTGACCACCTGAACGTCGTTCTGGGGGAGGTCAAGGCGGTCAGAGGCGCGGCTAGTTGGCTGAAATTGCGAATGAAACGCCGGTAGAAATTGGCGAATCCCAGAAACCTCTGTAGGGCCTTACGGGAATCTGGGCTTGGCCATTCTACCACAGCCTTGATCTTCTCAGGATCCATGTGCATTCCCTCAACCGACACGATGTAACCTAAAAAAGGAACAGACTGTGCATGAAAATCGCATTTCTCCGCCTTGACAAAAAGCCCATTCTCTAGCAACCTCTGGAGCACTTGTCGGACGTGTTGCACATGTTCCTGGAGAGACGAAGAAAAAATCAATATGTCGTCCAGGTAGACATATATGAACTGATCGACCATGTCTCGCAACACGTCGTTGACAAGTGCTTGGAAGACCGCTGGGGAGTTGGACAGCCCGAAGGGCATGACCAAGTATTCAAAGTGCCCCCTGGGGGTGTTAAAAGCGGTCTTCCATTCATCCCCCTCCCTGATGCGGACCAAATGATAAGCATTACGTAAATCCAATTTTGTGAAGATGGACGCTCCCTGCAACCTCTCGAAGGCTGAAGACATCAACGGCAAAGGATAAGTATTCTTTACCGTGATGCTGTTCAGCCCCCGGTAGTCAATACAAGGTCGCAGGGACCCGTCCTTCTTCCCCACAAAAAAGAACCCCGCCCCCGCTGGAGAAGAGGAAGGACGGATGAACCCTGTTGCTAGAGAATCAGAAATATATTTCTCCATGGCCTCCCTCTCTGGAACAGAGAGTGAATATAACTTGCCCTTAGGCGGAGACGTACCTGGCAGTAACTCTATGGCACAGTCATAGGGACGATGCGGGGGAAGAGAAGCAGCCCGAGACTTACTGAACACCTCCTTCAGGTCCAGGTACTCCGTGGGCACGTTAGATAAATCCACTGCCTCCTCCTGAAACACAGGGACAGAAACAGACGGACAGGCAGACACTAGACAAGACTTATGACAAAAACTGCTCCACGCAGACACAGAATTCGATAGCCAGTCCACTCTAGGGTTGTGACGGGTGAGCCAGGGGTGACCAAGGACGATGGGTGCGAGGGGAGTGTCCAGAATATAAAAGGAGATAGTTTCTGTGTGATTTCCTGATGTGATGAGAGTGATGTCTTCGGTGATGAATGAGATGGTGGGAAGTTCCTGGCCGTTGAGAGCGTGTACTGAGATCTTGTGTGTGAGGGGTCTGAGGGAAACTTGGAGTTTATGTGCAAAAGAATGGTCCATGAAATTACCTTCTGCCCCAGAATCCAGCAGTGCTTGACAGTCGTGAAGGTGAGTTGACCATCTCAGTCTTACCGGAAGGAGAGTAGATGTGGATGAGGACTTCTCAGCGGAGATCCCACCCGATAGTAGCCTCATACTTACTATCGGGCTGGGCCTTTTAACGGGCAGTTATAGGCGAAGTGGCCCGCTCCTCCACAGTACATGCAGAGGCCCTGGGATCTCCGCCTCTCCTTCTCCTCCCGGGAAAGCCGGGCTCGACCCACCTGCATGGGCTCGTGATCGCAGACAGGGCTGACCGCGTCCCCGCCTCCAAAATCGTTGGCCCTCGAACCCACCTGTGGGACGACTGGGCAGAGTGCGATGATTCATTCGTGATAACCGTGCGTCCACTCTTAATGCCAACGCGATCAGGTCGTTGAGTGAAGTTGGAAGGTCCATGGCATAAATCTCCTTCTGGACGCGGTCAGCCAGCCCATGCAGGAACATATCCCACTGCGCTTCCTCGTTCCATTGACTCTCCGCCGCTAGAGTCCGAAACTCGATGGAAAAGTCCGAAACGGATCTCTCTCCCTGTCGCAAATCGTCCAGCATCCTTGCTGCCTCTCGTCCAGCGACGGCCTGGTCGAAAACTCGTTTCATCTCGGCGGAGAGCTCCTGGAACGAGGCACAGCATGGGTCTTGATTCTCCCACACCGCTGTTCCCCAGAGTGCCGCCTTCCCAGTCAGCAGCGTCAAGACAAAGGCGACCTTGGTTTGCTCGTTATTGAATGTTCTGGGCTGAAGAGAAAAGTGCATGGAGCATCGTGTTAAGAAAGCTCGACAGAAGTTGGGTTCACCTGCATAGGACTCAGGAACTGGTAGGCGGGGCTCCGACTGGGAGGGGTTCTCTGGTGGTGGTGGGGGAACCGGCGGTGTGGGGGGCGCAGCGGGACCTCGCAGATGTTGAAGCTGTTGGGTGAGCCCGGAAACCTGCGCCACTAGAGCCTGAACAGCGCGAGCTGTATCGCTGAGGTTCTTCTCCTGGGAGTCCATTCGAAGTATGCTGCTGTTCACGAATTCCTCCAGCGATCTGGTGGAGCTACTCGCTGCTTCCATCGATCGGTCAGATCGTTCTGTCATGAAAGAAACACGGAAGCAATGTGCAAGTTAACTCTTTCTCTTTATTGAATAACAAGTTGATGATAGACGTAGTCCAGAGTGAAACAGGGTAGTGGCGCAGGGACTTCGATGGTCAGATGAGTGCCGTGATGAAGAGTGGTGACGTGACGTGATAATTCCAGGGTGAACATCCACGGGAACACGAACAGGAGACGAAGAGACACCAAGACTGGAACGAAGACGAGATCACACACTGGGAACCACATTCAACGATCTGACAAAGGAGATGAGAATTGAGTGAGTATATATAGGTGCTGAGATGAGCTGCAGCTGGTGACGGGAGTGATGAGCTTGATCGCTGATGAGTGATAATCAGCTGACACGCCCACACAATCAGCACACAACACACAACAACAGAAACACGAGACAAGAAAGAGGCATAGGATTTATGAACCGTGACACCTATTGGCCACAAAGGTTTGTTTCATTCCTGATGTACTTTAATACAGTTGTGCTGTCACTCCAAAAGGTTGAATTCTCCAACTCTAGCTGCAATTCTGTTTTCAACATCCTATCAATTCGAACTGCAAGTACGGCAGCAGTTAGTTCCATCCTTGGGATTGTCACTTTCTTTAATGGAGCAACTCTTGCTTTTCCAAGAATAAAGGCAAGATTAATTTTCTTCTTGTCATTCTGCATCCTCAGGTACGATACTGTACCATAACCATCCTCGCTGGCATCAGAGAAGTGATGTAATTGGGCACTTGTAAGCTGTCCAAAATCTTTAGGCTTGATGCATCTTGGTACGCTAAATGTGCTGAGCTTTCTTAGATCTTCTAGCCACCCCACCCACTGTAGTTGGTAGTTTGAGGAAATGTGATCATCCCAACCACAGTTCAACCTACAGAGATTTTGCAGCAACAACTTCGCAGGTAAGGCAAAGGGTGCTAAAAATCCAATGGGATCGTACACTGAGCTTATTACAGACAAGATACCTCGTCTTGTCAATGGTCTTTCCTGAACTGCCATTTTGAACCTGAAGGTGTCAGTTTCTGCACACCATTGCAGTCCAAGTGTTCTCTTGACAGGGAGATTGTCTCTGTCGAGATTCAATTGTTTCACTTCCTTAGCTCTTTTTTCCACATCAATAGATTCCAACACTGACCTGCTGTTGCTAATCCATTTCACCAGCCGAACCCCCCCCCAACTGGCATACAGTTGTCAGGTCTCTCACCAGGGCTATGGCCTCTGCTTCTGAAGGCAGGGACTTCAAGCAGTCATCCATGTAGAAATTGTGCTTGATTGTGTCCGTCACGTGTACTGGAAACTTTGCCCTGTTGTCCTCAGCAGTTTTTCTTAGGGCGAAACTGGCGCAGCTGGGTGATGATATTGCACCGAATAGATGAACAATCATTCTATATTCAGTAAGATGTTGTGTTAATTCACTAGCTGGCCACCACAGGAAGCATAGAAAATCAACATCCTGTTTTGTCACTTTAACTTGACGATACATCGCCTGGATATCAGCCATCACTGCTACAACTTCTTGACGAAACCTTAACAGAACTCCAAGCAATGAATTCGTCAAATCAGGTCCCTGAAGTAGCTGACTGTTGAGCGACATCCCCTTAAAACTTGCACCACAGTCAAATACTACCCTCAAGGTTCCCTTTTTCGCATGGTACACGCCATGATGCGGGATGTACCAGACTTTTCCTTCTTTACCTTTCATTTGATTTTCTGGGACCTTTTCTGCATATCCTTTATATATGACATCACTGAGAAAGTGAGTGTATTCTTCTTTAAATGTAGCATTTTTCTTGAATTTCCTTTTCAAACAGAGGGCCCTTTGTTCAGCAACATGACGGTTGTTAGGCATGATAACATTTTCCTCCCTGAAAGGTAATCTCATGCAGTAATGACCATTGCTAGTTCAACTGAACTGTTCAGGATTTCCATAAACTTGAGATCTTCTCTGGACATTTCTGGCTTTTCCTCAGTGGATTTCTCATTAAAGTCGTGGTTATATTGCTTCACCAACAGTTCCTCTATGTTAGCAATAGATATTCTGTAATTTCGGTTGACTGTAATGGTAGGATAGCTGCTTCCAGTCTCATTGCCTCCTCTTAGTGGTCCATTGATAACCCATCCCAATAGGGTTCTGACAGCATAGGGTCCTCCATCCTTGCCGTTTACCACTTCCCATGGTTCCATTACTCTTGAAATGTTGGTTCCAATCAATAGCTACACATCAGCATTGATGACAGGAATTTCCACCAAGTGTAAATGTGGCCAGGCACGTAACTCTTCTTGTCGTGGAATGTTATCATGAGTCACAGGCATCTCATATTGTGTAAATACATCAGGCAATTCAAAGAAAGTGTTACTATTAAGTGCACACTGTTAGACTTTTCTAGGGTTTTTTACAGTAACTTACTGGCAACACTGTTGCCAGTAAGTTACTGTAATTAAGAGTTACAGTACCAAACCGTATTTCAGTTTTGTTTAATACAGTGCATTACTGTAAAAACGAAGCTAATCAGTACACTACTGTAATTATTTTTATTTGTACTAAATATAAATTAGATTTGATAATTTTGATATATGATTAATTTTATTTTTATCCTACATAAGTACTACTTTCATACAAACCAATTAGACAAAGTTATCACAAAATACCATTTTTTTATTTAAAACATTTCATATATATCACAAAATAAACATGCCAATGCTGGAAATGATGTGTGAAATTTTGACACATTAATGGGTGAGTTTAGAGACAACATTTTTTGTGTTAATTTTAACTCATTCATTGTGTTAATGATTTTAACAAAGTAAATATGTCAGAAAGGTTAGCACAAAGATGTGTAAACGTGTTAAATTAACACATTATGTGCTGTCCTTCACTGCAAACATTTTTGAAAACATCCATAAAACCATAAACAAAACATTAGCATTTGACTAAATGAATGTAGAGTCATTGGTTGTTTAACTTATACAAGTATTATAATGAAATATCAACCATTACATTCATAAAACTGCAGAATATAAATACATTTTTAAGCATTCAAAAAGGAAATGTCCAAAACAGGACAAAACACTTTTCACAATACATGACACATAACCCCACCTAAAAAATAATTTCACTTATTTCCAAAAATGTGTTGGATTCATGTACACTGGTGGCCAAAATAAGTATTTAAGTGTCTTAATGTTTTTGAAAGAAGTCTCTTTGATGCTCAAGAAACATTTCTTATTATCAATGTCTGACTGTCTACTCCTCCATCTTTTCTACAGCATAGGATTAAAAGTCATCATCAAAATAATCTTTAAAAAGCCAACACAATGTTTTTGTCCACCTTTGTGAATAAATGAACTTCTCCAAAGATTGGTTCCTGTTCAGAACTTGATTGACAACATCGGAGTGTTCCCTGGTCTGCATGCGTGCCCACAAACACAAATGTACTCAGTCCTTCAGAGGAGATCCTGGTTCCAAAACTATATGAGAGAGAGAGAGAGAGAGAGAGAGAGAGAGAGAGAGAGAGAGAGAGAGAGAGAGAGAGAGAGAGACTATTAGTGTCACATTATTTTTAACCTCCTTTTTTGTTAATTTTTATTATTATTTTCACAAAAACTTAAGAATATATATTTGTAAACAGCTTTTGTCAATAAATAGCATACAAAAAACTAAATTAAATTATGCCAGATTAAATTTTAATACTTACAAATCCTAAATTCTGTCCAAAAATGCTGAGATCCATTGAAAGAACGACTGAAATCGATGATTTTAGCCCATTTCAGCTTGTCTGCAGTGAAGGAGTACCTGTTTGAGACAAATACACAGTAAGATACATGCAAGAAATCACTGTGTGATGATCGTTCTCCTTCCTACAGTAGTTAACCCACCTGTGCGCTGATATTAGGACCTTCCTAGTCAGGTGGGACTGCAATGGTAGAGTCTTCTGGCTAATAAAATATCAAAATAATGCAAAAATATAGAATGCTAGATTTGGTATGAATGAATTAGTGAGAGTTTTACTGCAGTGCTTACCTGGATACATTTAATCTGGTGAGACTAAACAAAGACAATGGTCCAGCTTCTGATTGGTTCATTTGCTGTGTAATAAAGTTAGACATAATGCAAAGGTCACTTATTTGATATAAAGTTAGCCAATTTTATAGAGATTTTATAAGATATTGTAAGCTACCTAGTCTGCACCAGTGACTCAAAAGCAATTTTCACATAGCGTATGCTAATCATTTCAGCAAACTTATCTCAAAATATATCACAAATGGGCTGGCCTACCACTGGAATCTTCCTAGAAGTCACTGGCGCGAATTGGCACTTTGTTGCAGTTGCCTTTAAACACAAAAATGGAAGTAAATATTAAATTCCATTAAAAAAAAAACTATAATATGGTATAGTTTGCAAACTAATGCTAAAACTATAAAGGTTCTCATCAGTAGGCCAACATTAGGCTATAAACAGAATTTCACATTAGTTTATTCACATTTATTGTTATGTAAACGCGTTGCTCGTTGGCATATTTTAACTCGACAATTCAATAATCTAACAAAGTGTGTAAAATGAAACGTTAGCTCAGTTTACCATGGTAAAGTTCGTTACCGCCATGTTGACGACGAGTAACGTTAGGCTAACGTTAACGTTATAACATAGGTTAAACTGGGCACAATCCTGTCAACACACACAGAATGTTTTTTTTGTTTGTTTTTTTTACCTTGCTTGCTGATGTCTCTCTCGGTGAAGTGAATTCCGTCTCTTCCCCGGGCCAGACACGAACGTCGCGATCCAACAAAAGACAGACCCCATTACCTACACTGGATGCTCTGACGCGACACAACAAATCCCAGACAGTGTAGTGATGCGCCGCGGCCGTTATATTTCTGACTTAGGCTACGTCTACATTAATCCGGATACATTTGAAAACGGCGTTTTCGTTTATAAACGCTCTCCGTCCACACTAGCGTTTTCGGACGTTTCAGTGTGGATGAGAAACTTTTGAAAAACGCCTGAAAACGCTAAATTCACCTTTACTGCGCATGTGTAAAACCCCACAAAAGCTCACTCACTGATATGATTCAGATGGAAAAATAAATAATGAAGTTATCGCGCAATTCTTCTGACAGGATAATTTTATTTAGTAAAATATCTCACCATTCACTGATGCGTCCAGGTCGCACGCAGTCACCATATGTTTGGTCTAAAACGCGACTGTTCTCATGTATTACCGCAGGACAGCAAATGTGAGTAAATTCTGTCATCTTTGCAGGACTGTGATATGAAGAGTGTGCAATGTAGAATATTTTTTAGCAACAGTGTGAAAGTGAATAGCACATAACAGGCACAATACTGGTATAAACATGAATATCTATTGGTACAATATGCGTCACATGACTAAATTTACGTCATCATTTTTAAATCCCTCCGGTTTCACAGTCCACACTACAACGCAAAAACGGCGTTTTCAAATGTATATGCTTTGAAATGCGTTTTCAAAAAGCTTTGTTTTCATTAATAAAAACGTCGTCTCAGTGTGGACGGAAGGCCAAAACGGAGAGAAAAAGATGCGTTTTCAAACGAAAACCTATTAGTGTGGACCAGGCACGGCGTCATGGGTGGGCCTGACGGGCCTAGGCCCACCCACTTTTCAACAGGCCCACCCAAAAAATAACTAAAAAATAATAATTAATATATTCTAATTTTGTCAAGAATTATAAAAAAAAAAAACGTCAATAAGCTCATATAATTTGTACTAAAATAGTCTAAATGTTTAGTTTTAAAAACAATTTTAAAAAGCTGGCTATGTCTATTTTGATGTTTCTGCGCAAGTTCAGCAGACAGTTCGGGTTTGTTCCGATCAGAGCTCGTGAGCGGAGAGCGCATTTCTGAATATTCCGCTCCGCTCGTTCATTCCGCAGGGTCGCTCGCTCAACCCAGAATGGCCTGCTGGTTCGAAAATATGTGGAATAAGGGCTGCCTCCGACAAAAAAAAATTTCTAGTCGACTAGTAATTGTTCATTTAAGCCATTCGTGGACAAATCGCCGCTTTATATTAATTTAATTACTTAAATAGGCTGGTACAGGATAATAAGCGTTATGACCGCACGCATAAAGCTTGCCACAAAGAACCGGTTAAAGTAATGATTATGAATGCATCTAAATTAGCAAGGAGACATTTAATTGTTTAGTAATAAACTGGTGTTTTCTGTGTCGCTGCAAAGATGAAGTTGACGATGCGGACTCGCCATGAACGCCAGAGAGAAATGCACATTTCATATGGATTATATAATCAGAGAGTAGCCTATAGCCTATTTATTTTGGTTTTAATATTTTCGTTTAAAAGTAGACATTTCAAGCTTTCTGTAATATATAGCCTATATTTCTCAAATCTGTGAGGCACAAGCTGAGTTTCGGCGCCTTCCAGTTCACATGCAATGCAAGTGATCGTGTCGGCGCCTTATTACATTGTCTTATTTATTAAATACGGGTGTAGCCGGCGCGGTCTGCACTTCGCCGACTACTGCGTTGTGTTCTGGTGCACTGATGACAGGACACTGACTTTCCTCAAGGCACTTTATTCAGCTCAACTGTTAAGTTTCAAAGAGAGCAAAAGTTCAGGATTCTATCGTCAATCAGAATCAGCCTCTCTCAATCACGTAGAATGCAGACTCAACATTTAATCACATTCAAAAATCAGAAAATAAAATACAAAAGAATAATTAAACATATCACATTAGGCTCATATATATATAATGTGTATGTGTCATATTGCATGTTATCTCTGTTCACCACTCTGGGATTTTAGCTTTTACATTAACATTATGCAACATGAAATAAACTATCTTTTCAATAGTTAATGCATACATACAGTAATATGCACGAAGCAACATACATGATTTACATCTGGGCTTTTCAGTGCCATTGAACATTAATCAATACAAGAAAACTTTTTAAATTAACACATTATATTCATAACCTGGTATTGGGGGTACATACCTGTTAAGTTTCAAAGAGAGCAAAAGTTCAGGATTCTATCGTCAATCAGAATCAGCCTAACATAAGAAAAAGGACAACTGAAACATGTGGGCTGTGACACAAGAGGATAGAATGACGATCGCTAACATACAGCTACAGAACACAAGGTTAGCTATGTTAGCAATTTCTCAAACTCTCAAACCAGCAAAGTTCTCGGCACATCTCAATGAAATGTAACTGCACTCATTATAAATTACACATACTAGTTATCATGTGCATTGAAACTAAAGTTTTAACAGGTATATCTCAATTTTACATTGTGCTGACGCGAACACGTACCTCTCTCAATCACGTAGAATGCAGACTGAGAAAAGAACGTGAAAATTCAGTATATGACCTCACATCCAATAGAGGGCGCACATACACAACAAATAACTCTCCCAATACCTATAAGTTACCATGACATAACTGAACAATACAGTATTTTGGTGAAATAAACTCACAAACAATAGAAAATAAAAGGTAAAAAGTTGCAAAAATATTTGTCATTCTTTGACCTGTTACATTCACCCCTCTTTAATTTCACCAAAATCCTTAGCACGTAGAGGGTAGAAAAGAAACAAAACATACAAAACAAAACTCTTGTTCACTTGGTCCAAGATAACCCTGGGACTCCATTCCCCATACACAGCACATAAAGCTACTTACAAAGTAAGTTGAAAGAAAACAGCAGTTGATCAGGCTACTGCCCCTTCTAGTGAATATGATGCCTTTTACACCATATTAGATCTCGGAACACTTTCCCTCCAATATGAACATCTCATGACTCAAGTCATACTAAAGGTGACAATGAAAAATATCTGAATCTCTATTTTTTTTCTAAAATAAAGAGAGTAAAGACAGTGACCTTCTATTGACCCCTTTAACAAAATTCTTGGTGAGTGGTTTTTGCACCATGTTCTCTATCAAGCGATTGACTGCCTTAACAACCCTGCCAGTACGTGTCCTGACAACCTGTCTCTCAGGCCCTTGTGCCTGGGTGGGTGTGTGACTATCAGTCATTGTAACAGGTGAGGCACCGTCATAGGACTCAGTCTCATCTAAGTCAGGGACATTAATTGGGGTGACAGAGTCAGTCATGTCAGTCATGTGCAAGTCAGGGGACACACTGGAATCCAACAAGTCTCTCTCAGGTGAGTATTCGTTTCCTCCTTGGCTTCTGACCTCACTAGACTGGGCTCTCGTGGGTGTCAGTTGAACAGACTCTCTGGACAGAGAGTGGGGTATCTCATTCTCCATCTCAGACTCATCAGCTTCTCCCATAGACTCAGACTCAGCATCAGATGGCGCGTTTAACCATGAGCAGGTACGATCCTCGGAAGCGTCTACTGCCAGGCCACTCAAGGCATCAACAGAAGGAGGCTGGAACTCACTGGCCACATCTGAGGCGGCTTCATCCATTTCCTCCCTGCTTTGTTCGGGCACAGGTAAGAAGCTCACATCCAACATCAAATTCCGATGGATGACTTTGGTTTTCCCACTCTCATCCCTGACTTTGTAAACGTGTGTCTGAGGGTTCCGGTCAATGATGGTATACATAGTGGGCTCCCACTTGTCCATTAACTTCCTCTTCCCTCTCTCTGCTTTATTAGCAAGCAAAACTCGGTCGCCAATATTCAAATGAGTTCCACGCACTCTCTTGTTGTAGCCATCAGCTTGATGTTGCTGCCCTTTCCTCGCATGCTGCTGAGCTATGCCGGCAGCCACATGGAGGTTCGCCATCAGCTTCTCTGCGTAGGTCTTATAATTCTTCAAGACTTGTTTGAAGACCATATCTACCGGGAGTCTGGGGACTCGACCATACATCAAATAGAATGGAGGATATCCAGTTGTTTCATGAGTGGTGGCATTATACGCAAAAGTCAAAGTCTGTATTTGTTGGACCCAGTGTTGTTTAGCTGACAGGGGTAGGGAACGCAACATACTGCCAAGCGTCCTATTGAACCTTTCGGTTTGCCCATTTCCCATGGGATGGTATGCTGTTGTGTGTGTTTTCATAATCCCTGTGAGGCTGAGGAGTTCGGCTATGAGTTTGCTTTCAAAATTGGCTCCCTGATCGGAATGTATCCGCTCCGGAAAACCGTAGATGCAGAATACATTATCCCATAACCTCTTTGCTATTTGCTTTGCAGTTTGGTTGACGCAGGGGAATGCATGGGCCAATTTTGTGAAGTGATCTGTTATGACTAACACATCCACAGATCTTTGCTTACAGTCCTCAGCACTCCAAAAATCAATGCACACTAGTTCCATGGGTGCCGAAGTATGAATGCTCTCCAAGGGAGCTCGGGCAGCCGGTTCAGGGGTCTTTGCAAGGATACAGCGTCGGCAGCATTTCACATATTCCTTGATGTCTCTTCCCATTTGCGGCCAAAAGAAACGCTGTCGGGCAAGATGTGCTGTTCTAGCCTGCCCCTGATGCCCAGCAAGGTCATGCACACCAGCGAGAGCCTTGGCCTTCAAGCTAACAGGCAGCACAAACTGATACCTCTTCTCTCTACTTGATGGGTCTTTGGTTACCCTATATAGGACTCCATCCTGGACTTTTAGATGATGCCACTGCTTGCACAGTGTCTGGGCCGTAAGAGCCAACCCACTTCTCCTTCGCCTAGGTGGTGGCTCACCCCTCTGAACGAGTGGCAGGACCTCCCTGATAACAGGATCTGTCTCCTGGCTGTGCCTTAGTTCACCGATGGAGAGGGCTGGAAGTGTGTCTTGTCCTGAGAGCACGGCCTGGGGAAGAGCATTGAGAAACTGTGTTGCTCTTATCTCTGCTCCCGTTTCCCACTCTACGTGAGCTTCGCAAGCAGATCTCACATGCAAGGGTTCTTGACTGCCGGCCAGCCTATCTCGAGTGGTGCCCATGGTTACGCAGCAGCCTGCATCATGTGCCTGGAGACACTGGGTCTTACACCGGAAAAGATCCTGAACTTTCTCCTCCTTGGTTCCCTCCGCTTCAGCCAAAAGACTTTCATATGGCTCACTGATCAACCTTTGGCTCACTGATTTAGCAAAAGGATCTCTACTTAGGGCATCCGCCACAACATTCTTTACCCCAGGGATGTGTTTGATGCTGAAGGTGTATGGGGAAAGCTTTGCCACCCACCTTTGTTCGCAAGCGTCAAGTTTTGGTTTGGTCATTATATAGGTCAAAGGATTATTGTCGGTCCACACTGTAAAAGTGTGGCCCTTCAACCAGTGGCTAAATTTTTCACAAACACTCCATTTGAGCGCCAAGAACTCCAGGCGGTGGGCAGGATACCTCTTTTGTGAGCCAGTGAGGGTCTTGCTGGCAAAAGCAATTGGGCGTGCCTTCATTTTCCCTTCTGGTATCTGGGACAGAACTGCCCCAAGGCCGTCAAGAGACGCGTCAATGGACAGGACCAAGGGCTTAGAGAAGTCAGGATGGGTAAGAACCACACAATTCAGGAGCTTCTCCTTAAGACTGGTGAAAGCGGAGTCACAGTCAAGGGTCCAATCCGCAGGTTTGAGCTTTCTGTACACCCCTGGATTCTGACTGTACTTCCCGGCCTTTCCTCTCCGTTTCTGGCCAGCTGTGAGGGCGAACAGGGGTTTTGCGATGGATGAGCAATTTAGGATAAAGTGTTGGTAGTAAAATACCATCCCCAGGAACGACTTCACTCTGTGGACTGAAGGAGTGCGGCCATCATCTTCCATCAAGTCCCTCTTCGACATTTTGGCGATGACCTCGACCTTCTCCGGGTCAACAGCAACACCGTCACCGTCAACTATGTGTCCGAGGAACTTCACAGACCTCCGCAACAGATGGCACTTTTTCGGACTTGTTGATGAAAAATTCATTGTTCTTGTGTTCATTCATTTAAACTTGTTGATTTCATTTGAGTGTGTGTAAAAGCATCTGACCATATACTTCTGTGAGGTTTTTCTAACAGCTGAAGAAGGGACAGGAAGACAGGGTGATAAAACTTACACCTGAGCACGAGAAAGGATCCAGCCAGGAGAATACAGGGGTCGTTTAACAATAAACAAGGGGTCCCATGCCCTCCCCTTAGGGGAAGCAGGAGGTCATTTAGATTGTAAATGAAGGCCTTTTGGCTTCTCAGGGACAAAGAACAGCATGACCTGCCCAGGGGGGGGTAGAACCAGTCCATACTAGCTTGAGATATAAGATGTCTTTAAGGAAATTTACAGAAACTGGGAAAGGAGGAGTCAAGAATGTCAGAAACCTGTATAAAATGTCTCAGTTTTATTATGTCAGGAGGCTTTCTGTTTCACATCTGGGTGGCTGCGGTTGCGAAAAGATTCCTCAAAGAATAAAGCCTTTTCTTCTTTATTACAATTTTGCCTTTTGAGTGTTGTCTTACACCTGTGATGCTGTTTTTCCAAGTGAGATAAAAATTGCTATTACAGCTGGTGTCAGAAGAGGGATCCTGTGCGGACGCTTCTTCTCCTGGTCCTGAGAACGGATTTGACGGGAAAGTGCACAACCTCGGCAGCAACAGGCGGCCGTCTCATACCTCGACGGTTTGAGATAGAAACTCAACAGATTACGAGAGAGAGAGGCAAAACCCCGCACTCAGGGCCAGTGAAAGAAAACTCCCACCAGGATTAAAGAATCCGCGGATTGCGGGAGAAACAGAAAAAAGCATCTGGGTAAGACACGGCAAATTGTTTTATTGAAGTTGAGTGTAATTTGATAATTGTGAGTGAACGTGAACCATATTGGCTGAGTTTTGCTTTTTGGTACGAGCGAGAGGTGATTCAGGGGAATCACAATTTTTTTGGGGGTAAGGGAAAGAATTGATCTGAGGAATTCGGATCAGTTTCTACCTCACTTACCTGTAGCTCGTTGGTGGACGGAAAGCCCACAGGTGATTCAGGGGAATCACAGATTCAGGGGAATCACAGTTATTGATTAATTAGTTTTACTCAAAAGTGCTAGTAACCAAAAAAAAAAAAAATTATCGATTTAGGTGGACGGAAGAGCCACGTCAAATCAGAATTAATCGAGCGCTGGAAAGTGCCTATAGGAAGTTTTTGAGTGAAACGTAATTACAAACCACCCGACCGATCTTGGGGTAAGGGAAAGATCGGGTCTGTCGAAGACGTTTGACAGATTCTGTAAGACACGTGTCGAATTGTGAAATCCAGAAAAGAGGAACTCAGCCAAAAATGGGATCATCAAACAGTAAAACAGATAATTTTTATACACCAATTTTCTGTCAGATGAGAAATAATTATGGTAGTAAATGTATGGTTGACATACAGAAACTGATCAAATATCACGATTTCCCCGAGGCGGGAACCTTGAGTAAGATAAGACTTAATGTCGTGAAAGAATCAATAGAAAAGAACGAGGGAAAACAGAATGGTGGCTGTGTGTGTGTTAAACATGTGTGTAAGGGATGCGAACAGACTATAATGTGTTGGGTGGAAGAGGCTGACAGGCGAGAACGAGAAACGGCAACGGCTCCACCGCCTGCCTACAACACAAACCATTATCCCGTAGCAGAGATAACGGCCCTCAAACTGGACCGCTCTCCACCGCCCCTGAGAACCGCACAAGAACTGGAGCAGGACAGACAGCGAATGCCACAAAGACTAACAGCGCAGTTTCATGCACAGCGGCGCCAGTGCAGCAGGGGAAGGCAGACTCCTCAGCACAGGCCGCAACAAGCAGCGAAGAAGACGAGGGGGAAGTTTAAAAAGCCCATCACAATCGTAGTTGTGCAACAACAACAACCTAACAAACCTGTGTTTTCTCATTCAAACCCGGCTCATCGAAAAGGACAGAGAGGAAAAGCTGCTGGAGGAAAATGGAACTGTTATGTTTGCTCGACAAATGCACACGCGCTCCGAGACTGTACAAGATGCAGACTGTGCAGGAAGGACGGACACTGGAGCAGCGCGTGTCCAAACGTGAAGTCGGATTGAACCGAGAGGGCAGGAGAGCGGGACGGAGAGGGTTCAGATCTGGAAAGTCAATCTCTGGCTACAGCAAAGGGAAGTGAAATTATTTTTTTACTAACACGACGCACACACGAATGCATACACTGATTTACTTTCTGCTACCTGCAATGAAAAAAAAAAAAAAAAAAAAAAACTGTTGGAAATCTTTATGGCTGATGAAGTTTTGAGCAAAGCTGTGACTGATGATTTGAGATGAAAATGTACAAAAGATAAAATGCATTGTACATCACGTGTCGTGGCAGAGCGAGATTCAGACTTTGAAAAGATGTGGTTTAACTCTGTGGAGAATGAAAGTGTGAAATTTGGCAAGATTTTCTGGAAAGAAAATGTATGTGCACTATCTGCGGTATTGAACGAGAGTCAGAAAGGGTTGTTGAAGTTTGTTCATGAGTGTAAGACTGTGAACGGACAGTGAATTGTTGGATGGGAAAGAAGCAGATAAAAGAGAACAGAGTCGATGCAGAAGGAACTGGCATGTAGGGGAAGATAGGATGTTTTTCCTGATGGAAACAGTGAATTGTTGAATTAAACAGATACAGAAGGAAGTGGCATGTAGGGAAAGATACAATTCATATTTATGAACGCCTGTTAAGTCAAATTAAGTTGAAATTGTATGAAGTGAGTTTTAGATAAAATAAGGCATTGAGTATGATTAACAGGGATTAACATGATGTAAAGATAAGGAATCATGTACGCAAATGTAAGCAAAACGGGAAAAATTATATATTTTAGAGATAAAATAATGATTGAAATGACGATGTAGATGCTTTATTGTATTAATGATATGAAAACAAGAGTATTGAAGAATAGATTGCCATATTTTTGAGTTGAGGATAGCTGTCTGTGTAATTTAGAGACTGAGAAGAATTAGGGAATCTTGTGGTTTCTGTGAAACAGTAGAGATAAGTAGGACTGAATAATTATAATACAATCTTGTGATTTATGTTGAATCTGCAAACTAACCATTTGATAGAAGAATAAGCTTTTAAAACCAGTGTTGATGAAATTAATGACACGTTAAAGTTTTAATACTGTATGAAGAGTAACTGAACAGTCCTGATAAATAGTGAGATAAAAGAGAGCAAATACTGTAAGCAGTTCTGCTCATGCTCTGAAGAGATTAGCAGATGATGTTTTGTAAAAGTTTGATTGTGATTGGAAAGATAAACAATAACTTAACTGGCTCCAAACAAAGAAAGTGCCAAAATTACACAAATTTAAAGAAAAGTCTTTGTTAATATGGGTTAGAAAGTAGTTCAATGTTAACATGATGAAGATTATGATTCGGCTATTGTAATTGAATTTGCAAACGAGACTATAATAGAAAAATACAGACAACTGCTTATCAGCGGCTCTGTTTACATTTTCAACACACTGCTTCGGGGGTGTGAGGTAGGGTGGAGGTGTTAGAAAGATCAGAGTGATAAGACTGTTGGCAGAATAACAGAGAGTGTTTATTGCGGTCAGCGGGGTCATTCAGTGACTGTAAATGTCACGACTGTAAAAGTAAAATGATAAATAAAGTTGATTAGATGATATAGAGAGACAAATCTAATGAATGATTTATAATGATAAAAAAAAATGTATCACAAGCAGAGAGCGCAGCCTCAAAGGTTGAATCATAGAAGCAGATTGATAAACTCCTAGAGAAAACATTGAAGTCAGGTATTAAATTATGGCAATTGAAAACCTGACAACTAAAATTGAAATGAAATTTTAAACGTTATTAAGAACTAGAATAATTCTTATTATTTCTTTAAGATAAAATAAACAGAAGCAGTGTTACAGGATTAACAGTTGCTAAATGTAAAATGTGTAAAAGGCATTTGATTAAACAAAGGCTTGTTAATGTTGATTTTAAAAGATAAGAATGTGATTTGGCCAAAACAGGTTTGCTTATCTGAATCTGGCATGTGCTGTGACTGAAGCTGCCACAGTTTCAGTGCAACAGAGACTCATTCTGAGTGGAAATTTGTAATGTCTAAATTACAATACATGTAATTTATGGAAAAGATGCCTTAAGATGGGCTACAGTTAAAGAAAAGATGGCAGATAAAGTCTGAAGTTAAAGGTTTATGAGAATGCAGTGTACCAGTCCTGATGCCTCAAGAGTCTCTCTCTCATTCAATGTCAGCTGAAAGCTGTTGTCTGAGCCTGTGTAAAGCACAGTGTTTCAGTTGAAAATCATAGATATGGAAAAGCTAAAACGAATCATGCTACAGGCAGTTCAGATTTAACACATTTAGAGGATAATTTGTAAATGTTTTAGAAGTAAAACTTAATTTTTATCAGGAACATGATGTTGGTTGCCTTATGGGCAAGGGAAAATATTATAGAAGTTAATATTGAAATAATATATGTAAGAGATGTTTTGTAAGTTTTAAATCCTGAAGGTCATTAGACGTGGTGGTGGCTAAAGGTGAAGACAGCTTTTGTAGATTCAAGAAAAGTCTGGATAAAGGTTAATGGTCAAAGGTTATTGAAATTAATTTATTATTAGATTTTGTCTGAATTACAGTCTTAGGAGGCTGTTGAAAAGATTATTTGTTTATAGTGAGAGAGACTGCTTGAGTGAAGGAACGGATGGTATTCTGTCAGTCTTTCTGTTATCGGCATGCTAAAGCAAGCTGAAGCAAAATAATGATAATGCACCAAACCAATCCAGCTGACTTTTCTAAAATCAGATGGATAATGAACAGACATGCTTTGAAACTGGTTAAGAGGCCATAAAAACATTAGATAAAAGATACAGGAAAATGTAAGGTTAAAATGTCATTTAAAATTTAAATCTTTTTAGAGAAAAGATATGAATAAGAAATATGAGCAGTTCATAGTCAGGGATGAGTGTGAGTGTTAATTCATGTTTTGTACAGTATGTGTTAGTTTAGGACAAATATTCTGTCTGAATAGTGTGTATAAATTTGTCATTAACCTCTGGAAAGAGTGTTTTAGCATTATAGATGGGTTAAGGCAAATGACAAATTTGAAAGTAAGCTGAGGATTGTGAGTCAATCTGATGAGAAAGCAACACAGAACATAGGACGAGCTTTAAGTTGATTGATCATCGAGCTCTGTCTGTTAATTATTATTTTGGTCATTTATGATGTGCAGTAGATTTGAATTACTTTCTGGACAGGTTTAAGTATTGATGTGTAAATTAGAATTGTGAAGTCGTAGATAGCCGTCAGTCATGTGTTGAGAAAAAGTTATAGATTTGACAGCAACAAACACGTAGGCTAAATAAATATCAGATTATCCAGAGAGCCCTTAACAGTTATGAATTGTAAAAAAGGGGAGATTGTTATTTGACTGACATTGACGAAGTGTGCACACCACGACCTGACCTGACCAATTGATGACCTGGAGAATGTTCGTAGATGACAGTTGCTTAAGAGACCAAACAATAGGCCTGAAAAGCAAGAAACGCTGTGAAACTAGGGGCCGTTGCCTTAAAATAATTATTAGATAAGAAGATGAGATTGTGGCTTATGTAATGTTTTGTTTCAGAGGCAGAGAAAGATGTCTGGGGGAAATTTGGCTGAAGGACAACATTTGGGTTAGTGTTGAAAACTTTGTTTACCCAAACACCATTGTGTATCATGCATCAAAAGGGGGATGGTAACAATTACCATACCAAGGGGTTCAAATTAGCTGAAAGCCATCGTACAGGTGGGACAATAAATGTTGGGAGAACACTGCGTTTAACTGGGTAAAAGCCCTGTAAGAAGTCATTTTTCTCCCTAACAAAATTGCTGTCTGTAAGTGTGCAGATTCGGCAGCGGAGGACGCGGCAGCACAGAAGACAAAAGAAACTATGTGTACTTTACTATCTGACAATAACCTCGACGTTTTATTCTTCTCTACAGAGGATGCAGACTTTTGATACAGGGCAGACTGTGCCCAGTAAACTGGGTTATTATTGTGGCAGAGAGGTGCCACACCTTGCGCAGCGCATAACTTAAAACTTTCCCTTTGCAGAATGTCAGGATGGATTGTGTCGAACAGAACTGATTCTGTTCCAAATGTATAAATATTGTTTTGATTAACATGAGCAAAATTATCTGGTGACAATATATTTCAGGCTGTTGATTCAACCGGTCACACCAAAAGGGACGACCGGCTAGACGAGCGGTCAACAACAAAATAGCTAGGGTCTGCATCCACAGGTGACAGCGGGCAGGAAATGGTTCATTCCAGTGGAGATGCAATCGTGATCTAAGGGAAAATCTTGTAAGGTCTTGGGAAAATGGTCGGAGAGGGTGACATCTGGGTCCGTCCAAGCCTCTCACCTTAGACTACACCAACCAACCTCAGCAACCCCAAACGCCAACGCTGCAGAAAGTGAGGGATAAAGGGCTTGTGCTAGTAACGGCCTCCTTCGCCGACGTTGGAAAAGACCAATGCAACGTTTCGCAAAGAATCACCCTGGTGAAGACGGAATGTTCATGGGGCAACGAGATGGTCAACACACCTGGAGGAGGATGTGGACCAACTAATGGTTTAAGTTTAGCAGAATAATTTGTTTTGTGATGATGTTGATGATTTTATTTGATTAAATCAAACTAGGACTTAGTATTGATATAGATCTAATGATTTGATTGGTGCAAATGTTTTATAAAATCTATTCAATGATGTGAAGTACGGTCATAAACAAAAAAAAAAAAAAGACAGTCGTTCTGCAATGGAAAAGTAAGAGTTAATTTTTAACAACCAAAGTGGATTAATGGAAAGGGCTGAATGTAGGCTATAGGAGTTATGATTGTATGTGTTATTCTGACAATTTTGTTATTCATGGGTGAATACGAGTACTGGAATGTCTGTTCAGTTTATCCCAAGGATGGACAAAATTAGGCAGACGGTGGAAGTAGCGGGAGCTACAGTAACGTGGTAAACAGGGGGGTGTTTTTTTTTCACTTTCGGATTTTCTTACTTTCTAAATTCTTTCTTTCTAAGGACGATGATAATGTATAAAGAGGGTTAAAAACAGTAGCCATCCGTGTTACGAGGTGGCATACAAGGACAGGGTTTGAATTGAGGGATATTTTTGTATCTACTTTTTCCTTTTTCTTTGTGTAATAGGTTGCTGAAATTGATATGTGTTGAACTGATGTGTTGTTTTCCTACTAAATATAACTACACTATTTCTTGTTTATATTGAGGTGACCGAGAGTCCGAACTATAGTTTTGGGGGTGCAATAACAGTGCTTGTTCACCTAGCCCGGCCTTATATAAACCTTTACTTGATTGCTACAAAATAATTGAGGACCTATCCTTACAAAAAACAGCCTAAACTTTTCCATCTTAATTTTTCTACAAGACTCAAGTAAAATGATCAGGTATATGAAAGTCAGCAATGAGGAGTATAACTGTGATGTAAAGACTTGAAGTGATTGTATTCTTGGGGATTCAATAGTAAAATGGGTTTGATTGATTTTAGAAAATAGAAATGAATTTTTATTATTTTATTGGTTATCAGAGAATGATAAACAGGGGGGAGATGTTGATGAAAAATTCATTGTTCTTGTGTTCATTCATTTAAACTTGTTGATTTCATTTGAGTGTGTGTAAAAGCATCTGACCATATACTTCTGTGAGGTTTTTCTAACAGCTGAAGAAGGGACAGGAAGACAGGGTGATAAAACTTACACCTGAGCACGAGAAAGGATCCAGCCAGGAGAATACAGGGGTCGTTTAACAATAAACAAGGGGTCCCATGCCCTCCCCTTAGGGGAAGCAGGAGGTCATTTAGATTGTAAATGAAGGCCTTTTGGCTTTTAGGGACAAAGAACAGCATGACCTGCCCAGGGGGGGGTAGAACCAGTCCATACTAGCTTGAGATATAAGATGTCTTTAAGGAAATTTACAGAAACTGGGAAAGGAGGAATCAAGAATGTCAGAAACCTGTATAAAATGTCTCAGTTTTATTATGTCAGGAGGCTTTCTGTTTCACATCTGGGTGGCTGCGGTTGCGAAAAGATTCCTCAAAGAATAAAGCCTTTTCTTCTTTATTACAATTTTGCCTTTTGAGTGTTGTCTTACACCTGTGATGCTGTTTTTCCAAGTGAGATAAAAATTGCTATTACAGACTCAACTTCAGGTTGTGCTCCCGCAGCCTCTGAAAAACAACCTCCAATCTGCTGAGGGCCTGCTGTTCATTGGGGGCAAAGATCAAGAGATCATCTAAGTAGCACAATAGACTGCTGAAGTTAAGATCACCAAAGATACTCAGCATCATCCTCATGAACGACGCCGGACTGTTGCAAAGCCCCTGCGGCATTCTGTTATACTCGTGCAGGCCTAGTGGTGTTGTGAAGGCGGTATACTTTTTGTCCTCCTCATGCATGGGCAGGTTATAAAAACCAGACGTAAGGTCCATGGTGCTGAAGACAGCATTACCGCCAAGGGCAGCCAAGCAGTCCGATTGATGGGGCAAAGGATGAGCATCCTTGATGGTTCTCGCATTCAGCCATCGAAAGTCTGTGCATATACGGAGATCGCCATTTTTCTTCCAGACCATCACAAGTGGGGAAGCATATTCACTCATTGATTTCCGTATGATTCCCTGCTCTTCCATCTCAGTGAGAACTTGACACAGCTTTTGATAGTGGGCTGGCGGCACTCTGCGATACGGAAGACGGAAGGGACGGTCATCAGTGAGGCGGATCCTATGCGCAAAGCTCTTGGCTTCTCCACAATCAAGATGATGCTTTGAAAATACATCCTGATATTTCTCAAGCAATGTCACAAGTTGGAGCTTGGTGGAGGGCTCACTTCACAATGGTCAATGTCAACATTTCCTAGACCAGACTTCTGCAGCCTGTCTTTCAGGGCCGTGTTGTCGTCCTGTTCAACATGAGTCACTTTAACAGAGCCAGTGTCACTCTGACAGGAACCCTGGAACAGTGTGAGGTCTTCAGCTGCAACACAAGTAGAGACGTCTGCGAGCTTGCTGTTCTTTCTCAGAGTGAGTGGTTTGTCGGAGATGTTGGTGATTTTCATGGGGGTCCAGCCATCTCCCCAAAGTGGTGTTACCACTCTCCCCACCATGATGCCGCGAGGCACACACCTGGAGGTTGTAGGCTCCACCATAACTGTGCTCCCAGGTGACTTGGGCACGTTACTTGGCAGTCTCCCCCACAGCAAGTACTCTTGTTTGGGAAGGAGAGTCACCGCCTGAGTTAGCTTCACTGTCCCTACTTTTTCCGGCACATCCTCACCCCTCCATCTTGTGAGACTTGTCATTATTTCCAAGAACTGTTCGCCGTCTGAAGACCCTCTTGTGTTGCTCGAGATAAGTGTCCAATAACTGTTCTCATTTTTCAGCTGATGCAGCACACATTTCAACATGTTGGTTCCTACTATGACGTCATCTTTCTGACCAGTGACCACCAGAACTGGGACCATGCACTTCACCCCATACAGACTTAGTTCCATATCATACATACACTTGGGGCTCACCTGTACTCCTCCACAGCCAACGAGGATGACGCGCTGTGGGAGTTCTTGCTGTTGGGTCAAGACGCTGTCTGATAGTAGTCTCTGCTCTGCCTCTTCACTTATCGTGCAGGCCATTGAGCCTGTATCGATGAGCCCTTGCAACTGAGCACAGCCATTAACTGTCACTGGTGCGTGAAATAACTCACTGAATGTCTCGACTGTGTGAATATTCTGAACAATTACTGTGCAATTATCAGACATTCCTTTACAAACATTGACATACATCTCCTTCAATTCTTCACTCTCATCAAGGGTTGACGCTTTAGTGCTCACACATCCCCTTTCCGTATGTGAGCTATCTAGTTTAAACTGGCTTCACCTTGCTCTGGGTTAGGCGGTGCTTGCACTGACTGTGGCCGAGTGTTAATTCTTGGCCGGCGCTGTTGGCACTCCCTCTTCCAGTGGCCGGGCTTGTAACAGCCCATACAGAGGTTTGCCTGTCTACAGTGCGCAGTAGTTGAGTGTTCAGCAGACTGACAGACTCTACATCTACTCTGAACAATGGCCGCGGGCCCCCTGCTCGGTGGCACGACTGCTGCTGTCTGTGCCGTCTGCTCCAGCACACGGTTCAACAAGCCAATGAGAGACTGGATGCAGACACTCTCGGTCTGAGGAGAAGATGGGAGCCCCATTGCCTTCGGGTGGCTTGTACGTTCTGTGGAGTTATTAACAGTGACTGTCTCTGTTACTAATGTCTGAGCATGTACACCAATGTTCTTTGGCCGACAAGATTTGGCTTGAGACATTGTTCTGGCCTCTCTTTGATGTTCAACGAGGTGTTCCTGAATCTCATTTGCTGTCCACTTTTCAGCTGTTTTACACTTTAGGACACTTGCAAGAGCGGGGTCGGGACAGTGTTTCACCAGCATCATTGTGACTTCGTGAGAGGGGTCCTCAATGTTTCGCCCCTGCCTTCTCAGACACTCATCCGCGACATCCACGGCTTTATTCAAGCGTATCCAATAGTCCATGGGACTTTCTCCGGCCAAAGGAAGCGTGTTATAAAAATCTGCTAAAGGCATTGAAGAGTAGGTTACCTCACTGAAATGTTGTTTCAGAATATCAAAGACGAGCTTGGGGTTTTCAGCTGGCTGCAGCGATGGCATGCTGCGCAGGGTAACTTTTACAATGTCTCTAGCCTTTCCCATTAGTCTTGACATTATCTCCTGGGAGTACTCTTGCGGGTGTATGCCCCTCTTATTCAGGTAAACGCTCATAATTTCTTCCCACTCATGCACTGTGTGTTTGTCCGTTCCATCACCCCTGAAGTACGGCGGCTCTTTGACATCTGTCTTCATAACTAACTTAACTCCAGTCATGTTCAAGTCAGACTGTCCATATCCTAAGTTCAGGCTAGGTGTAGGAGTGGTTTGGCTATCTGCACTACCAACAGATCTCTGTAGTTGGCTAGCAATGTTCTCTCCTATTTCGTGAGCTAACTGTGTGATGATATTTCCTAGGTCTGCGGAACTCACATCTGGACTAGACACTGGCTGACGTGGAGAATATTCATCTGAATGCGTGTGAGTATATGAGAATACAGGACGGCCCACTGAATCAACGCCACTCCCAATGTCTGGAGCATCTCTTAACCTACGCATGTGTGGTGCAGGAGAATGTTCATCAGTGCGCAAGTGTGTGGACGAGAGTACAGGTCGGCCTAGTACACCAGCACCTTTAACCGGCGTGCTCTCCACCCTACTCGTAAATCTACCCCTCCCTAGGCTTACTCCCGCAGCATCCCCAACACTAAGTGGTGTCTGCACATGCTTGCCATCAGTCATTTTGAAAAAAAATTGTAATGTGATAGACTATGATAATAATATGTGAATTACTAGTACATGCAAATATGGGATGAAAAAAAAACAATGTAAAATGATACTAGCTGAGATAGAGGCAATTAAAATTTACAATTTAAACATTAATATCAGCCCTTATACTTGTCAATGTCCCAAATAGATTCCTACTCGTCACAGCAACCACCGGTGATCACCCTGGCGATGATCTGAAGAGGAGATATCCGGGTCACGGCACCAATGTAGCCGGCGCGGTCTGCACTTCGCCGACTACTGCGTTGTGTTCTGGTGCACTGATGACAGGACACTGACTTTCCTCAAGGCACTTTATTCAGCTCAACTGTTAAGTTTCAAAGAGAGCAAAAGTTCAGGATTCTATCGTCAATCAGAATCAGCCTCTCTCAATCACGTAGAATGCAGACTCAACATTTAATCACATTCAAAAATCAGAAAATAAAATACAAAAGAATAATTAAACATATCACATTAGGCTCATATATATATAATGTGTATGTGTCATATTGCATGTTATCTCTGTTCACCACTCTGGGATTTTAGCTTTTACATTAACATTATGCAACATGAAATAAACTATCTTTTCAATAGTTAATGCATACATACAGTAATATGCACGAAGCAACATACATGATTTACATCTGGGCTTTTCAGTGCCATTGAACATTAATCAATACAAGAAAACTTTTTAAATTAACACATTATATTCATAACCTGGTATTGGGGGTACATACCTGTTAAGTTTCAAAGAGAGCAAAAGTTCAGGATTCTATCGTCAATCAGAATCAGCCTAACATAAGAAAAAGGACAACTGAAACATGTGGGCTGTGACACAAGAGGATAGAATGACGATCGCTAACATACAGCTACAGAACACAAGGTTAGCTATGTTAGCAATTTCTCAAACTCTCAAACCAGCAAAGTTCTCGGCACATCTCAATGAAATGTAACTGCACTCATTATAAATTACACATACTAGTTATCATGTGCATTGAAACTAAAGTTTTAACAGGTATATCTCAATTTTACATTGTGCTGACGCGAACACGTACCTCTCTCAATCACGTAGAATGCAGACTGAGAAAAGAACGTGAAAATTCAGTATATGACCTCACATCCAATAGAGGGCGCACATACACAACAAATAACTCTCCCAATACCTATAAGTTACCATGACATAACTGAACAATACAGTATTTTGGTGAAATAAACTCACAAACAATAGAAAATAAAAGGTAAAAAGTTGCAAAAATATTTGTCATTCTTTGACCTGTTACACGGGCAATTGATTGATAAAACATTGATCAAAATTAAGATACAATTTATACAAAACGAAAATCTTTTAAAAAGAGTTTTCTATAAAACAAAACTTAATGAAGTGGTCAAAATCATGTTTTACCAAAAACAGCGCCGTTGCTAGGAGGGCGCCAGCGCCTCTGCCTCTCAGCGCCTCTGCCTCTCAGCGCCTCTGCCTCGCGAGTGGATGATAGCCCTGAAGACGCTTAGCAATGATATACCTTTAGTGGTAGTATACCTTTAGTTAAGTTATACCTTAAGAGTCTTCGTAGCGCGCTAAGAGACAATGTTATCGGAAAATGCAGCCCAGGTATGATGCGTAATGGAGATTATAATTCCTTCTTTGGTCAGAACCATGGAGAGCGATCGCGGATAGGTCTGTCCTATGCACCGAAACTTTTAACAATGCAACAAAATATTTTTAGAGCATCAAGCTATTAAAACCTACAGTATATTATGTATACTCACAGATAATATAACAGTAGGCTATATTAGTCAATATTTTTTATTAGGTTATAAGCATTGATTGGATAACGTTTTTTTTATTTATTTTTTTTATTTAACGTTTTTAATTTAAGGCCCACCCACAATTGGTCTGGCCCATCCAAAACTGGAATCCTGGCGCCGTGCCTGGTGTGGACATGGCCTTAGTCCGATACGAGTCCAAGCGCTCGCGCTATTTCTGACAAGGGATAAACAGGTTTGCATTTAAAGGTCCGGTCGCTTCAATGTATATAGACAGCCTCTGGCTATTATAGCGTTGTAGACACGCGGTGTAAGGCAAAAATTAGGAAATAAAAAGCACGGTGGAATGGTGCCAGCCAGAGAGGCAGTTACGTCAAATACAGTAGTATACAGCAAATTTAAAAAATACAGTAAGTCTCTGTATGTGGTGTTAGACGTCACAGAAAATTCCCATGATGCAATGGGAATCACAGTTATTTACTGTAAAGAGAAATAGCAGTATAATACTGGGGGATTTAAAGTAAATAACTGTAGAAATTACAGAAAAGTCTAACAGTGCAGATACTTCAAGTCCTGAGATGACATGACTGTCGACAAACTTTTCTTGGCTCATGGTTCTCAACAGGATCTTAGCGTTTCTTCCTCTCACCTTTAGTTCCCTCATTTGTCGCTCAGAGCAGAAAGTGGCTGTGCTGCCGGGATCTAAAAATGCATACGTTTTTAGCATCTTACTACCTTTCACAGCCTTGATTTGTACAGGCACAATTGGCAAAACACAGTCTTGCGCACCGGCCCCTAGATGGCCACAAGTCTTAGGAGAAACTACATGACTTGTTTCTTGGTGTGTGTCCTCTGATTTGATTACCTTTTCCTTTGAATGGATATGGAGGCAGGTAGGATGTTTCAGGTTACACAACTTGCAAGTTAGACGTCTATGACAGTCTTTGCTCATGTGTCCAACAGTCAAACACCCAAAACAAACACCTTTCACCTTTAGAAAGTCGATTTTCTCTCTGTGCAGCTTCTTCTCCATTCTGGGGCACCACTCCAATCTGTGACACTCCTCACACAGCAGACACATCACCTTAGTTGACTTATCAGTAACATTTTTGTCTTTTTGCACTTGATGTGTGTTTCCAGTATTAACAGCTTCAACAGAGGTAGCAAAACTGCTTCCCCTTCCCTTGAAGCGAACCTGTGAGACTTTATGTCCAACGTTATATTTTGATGGTAAGATGGATATGTCCTGATTGTTTCCAAAGAGTGGATCAGAGGTAATAGATACTTGCCTCTCAAGAAAACTGACAATGTCACTGAAACCTGCTTGACGACAGTGCCTTTCCTGCAACTCATAAGCAGTGTTTCTCCACCTTTCCCTCAGTTTATATGGTAGATTCAAGACTAGCACGCATATTGGATGGCATATTCATCTCTGTCATGTAGCTAATGTCCTCCATTGCATTACAACAAACCCGTAGAAAAAAAAACAAAGGCTTGCAAGCCATCTTCTGCTTCCCTGGTGACCATCCCAGAGCTTTCTCCATGTAAGCTGTGGCAATTCTTTGTTCATTTCCAAAGCATTTCTGAAGAAGTGTCTTAGCTTTTTGATACCCCCTTTCAGGTGGCATGTGTTGACAGCTCTTGACCAACTCCTTAGGTTGTCCTTTGGTGTACTACTCTAAAAAGTACAAACAATCTTGGTTGCTAGCAGCCTTTCCTTCTACTCCATTTTCAGATGCTCTAATGAATATGCTGTATTCGAGAGGGTCTCCATCAAAGGTTGGTATATCCCTTGGGGGTAATGATAGTGAAGACTGCTGCTGTACTAGCAAAGTAGTTATGTCGTTTTGCTTTTGCATAATAGTGAGAAGATTTCCTTGCTCCACGTTGGTTTGCACTAAACCATCACGCTGTCCTGCGTGGAAAGCATGGCCGTTTCCTGTGTGTGATATGTGGTGTGATTGGTTTGCTGGGATTGTTGAGGCATGCTTGGTTCACGAGTTCACATGTTAATGAAATCTGATGTAATATTATAATGCGTATTTGGCTTGCTGTCCGGGGGGAGGGCTCCGAGCTCGGAATTCGGCCCGACCCCAGAGTACTCCCCCCTATGAATGTATAGATCATAGGTATCTATGAGCAGGCCCATCTGAATGTGAGGTGATGGGGTGGTGGCGGGATGCTGAGAAATTTGTCATGAGACAGGAGGTAAGGGAAGGCTTTATTTATACTGGCTTCTTCTTGTGCTGATTGGATGATTACCTGAACATGCTCCTCCCGAACTTTGTTACATAAAACTTCATTTTGTGAAGCGGAGCATGAACTTTTGTTCCACCTTGTTGAAAACTAGTTTCTTTTGGTCGTGCCCCCGTTGACACTGTGGCTTTGCTGCGTCCTTTTGGTAGATGATTGAACTGATGGCTTGAATCCTTGAGACATGTCTCCATTGACACTGTGGCTTTGCTGCCTCCTTTTGGTGGATGATTGAAATGATAGCTTGAACTTTGTGGAACAAATTCCATAGCAGAGGATCTAAGAGAGGATTTGTACTTTGACCTTTTCAGATATGAATTCATTCCATCAGAATGTGCACTGGAGCTTTGCACATCAGAATCTCTGTACTTAAGCACCTTAACCTTTGCTGTGTGAGCAGCAATTTGACTTTGCAATTCAAGCACCTCCTTCTTTTGTCTAATTTGTTCCTCCTGTACCTCCAGTTCATGCTTTTCTTTTAGGGTAGCTGCCCTAGCAAGAAGAGCGGCCCTTTCAGCCTCTGCTTTTAGGTATGCAGAGGAGGTTGATGACTTTAAAGACCTATGGCTGGAGCAGGAAGCTGATGTACACCTTTTACCACCAACATTAGAAACACTGTCATTTGGACCGATTTCATCAGTGATCACAGTCATGTGTGGCGCAGCACTGTCAACTTCATCATCATCATCAAAATCACCATAATCATCAACACCCTTGCATTGCTCCTTAATGTCAAGCAACCACTCTTTAATTCTTTTAATTATGTCTGTATTACTGTTCATTTTCGATTTCAAGCCATTTATTTTGTTTTGACATTTCCTCTTTTGGTAGCAAAGGTTTCAATGATTCATGCAATTCTGTTGTTTCCACACTGAACTTTAAACAAGTAATAAAAACTCAGTGAGTGTTTTAGCGCAAATTTTCTGACGTCATGGGATCACAACACTAAGAGATAGTAAATCTTTTCCTGGAATTTTTTTTTTTTTTTTTTTTTTGGTGCGTTCCCGAGATTAGACCTTCCTTAACATAATGCCGAAAACCCGAAGTCTCTAGGTGGTCTGGTTGAGGAGGAGATAGAAGTGCATGATTGGTGCGCACAGACAGAACAGAAATCATGAGTTAACAATCGCAATTTTGTCCGGTGGAAAATTGCGCTAAAAAGCATCATATATAATCTGTACCTTGGACACATTTTCTTTTGAAAGCATCAGTTGCTCAACTTCCTATCTTAGTTTAAAAAGTTTCTTTATCCTAAGGTTCCTTTTCTTTTGATGTGATATTTTTTCTTCCAAAGCTTTAACCGTGAGTTTAACTGATCTTTTACAAAGTTCATTCGCCGTTTCACTTTGATTGACAGGTGCATTCAAATCCACGTTACTCATTATGACAATGATTAGACAAGCTGCCGAAGGCTTTATTTTAGAATTGAAACAGGATTTACCTATATCCTGATTGTGAGAAGTCCAATCTCTTCCACGCAGCTTATAACAATTCCAAAACAATTCTCCAGCGTTGCTTTAGCGCTGTGCTTCTGCCCTCCAACATCCGTGCGATCCGTCCATTGAAGCGTAGTTTTTCAACTTAATGTAGTGGCGATCGTACCACAAAAAAAAAAAAAAAAAACACTTGAGGGAATTTGAAGTCGTCTCCAACGCGTAATGGTGCAAGAAATCAGGTCTGCCATGGCATTTGATTTTTACTTTATTTTATGCAGAGTAAAATGACTTACAAACACTGCTGCTTGCATTACTGATATAAATTGAGCTTGTACGTAGTGATGTTACATATGACACTGAAGCTTCGATGCGCGTATCACATAAGCGACACAATTTGTAGTGAAGCCCCGTATCGAGGCGTGTATTGGTTTACTAGAGTCACGTGATCGATGACAAACACTAGGCTTGTTCGACTTCATGCAGCTCTGCGCAGACAGATCGGCGGCTGACTTGAAGCAATGCCGGTTAGAAATTTTGTCCGACTTGATGCAGCGCCGACGCCACGTGACTGTGACGTATGCCATCAAAGTACCGCGAGGGCAATTCGAGAGTAGCCGGAGAACTCAGCCAGCGCAGCTTCTCAAGAGCGGCTGCATTGGGCTGCACGAGGGCGGATGACGGCACAGCTGTTCCACGATTGGCCGGATTCACCGCATGACAACGATCACGTGTGTTTCGTGTTTATTCGAACACCTTTAGTTCTTCTAAAGCTCTCAAATCAGTTTATTATAACAGTAAACACTCTTTTCATGTCGTTGTCATGTTATATTGTGTCATGTTTATCAAATAAAACAGATTAAAAAACGTAGACTCCACTTCATTTATAACAGCTTATGTTGAACTTTATTCTTGTTCAAACAGACGCTGTATGAAGCAGTAGCCTAAATAAAGTATTGAATAAAAATGTATCTGAAAAATCTGTGTATTATTTGTCAAATATTGCATTTATTTCACTTCAGCTGTGGTAAAGTATGCAAATACCACGTGAGCAGTCACTACGGGAACCAGAAAGTGTCCGACTTCACGTCTCCGTTTGCAGCTCCTCCCCGCCTGCACGCGGCTACTCTCGCCGATCGGTTGCATCCAGCCGCAGCCGATGTCGAACACACCTGAAGCCTCACTTTCTGTCAAGTCACGTGCGCGTTTCGCTTTGGGTGTCAGAAGGCTCGAACTTCAGATCGTATTTAACGAGTCATTGTTGCCTCAGCTCAGTCTGGTTGATATTTACAATTATTGATATTGACATTTAATAACAGATGATCCTATCAGACAATGTCCTTATTCATTGTGTGTGTGTGTGTGTGTGTGTGTGTGTGTGTAGACATTTAGAGACATTAAATCTTATTGAATCATATAAGCATAAGCTATTATATTTTGTCACTTTAATGAGAAAAATAATTTATTTAATGAAAAAGATCAAACACAAACATGTAAGGCTTTTATTAGTACACATAACATTGAAACTATGGATTGTGTTGTGGTTGCTTCATCTGCCAGAGCTTCTAACACAGGCTTCTGGCTGCTTTATTTTAAATAAGCACCAGATGGCGCTGTTCTCGGCGCTGTTCTCGACACTCTCGAAGCTTTGAATCTTTTCCCGGAACAGTCAGGGGAAAGCCTCAGTGATTCATGAGGCTTCATTTCCCCATCCCTACTTGTACGTATGCAAGCAACATTAAACATGATGCTAATAACTGGACATGACAAAATCCATCACGAACATGCACGCATACACGGTTGAAAAACTGTGTGGCTTCCCCAGATCGTAATTCCCTGTCGCTATTCACCTGTGACTTCCTCATATAGCCTCCACAACCACTGTGATGCCCTGCCTATGCCCCCTGGTGTGCAGGTGGAAGAGCGTCACCCCCATGCAACTTACCACCAACAAAAAACATAACAAATATCAAAATTGGCTACAACAACAATAAAACCAAAATGGATAAACAGCTTGAATATTCGATCTCTACATGGGCGGTCATCCTAACCCTAACCAAAGATCAAGCCGTGCTGTCATCAGTTCTTACTCAGCTCCATGCAACAGAATAATAGTCATTTTATACAGTTGAATGAATTATTACAGAGTTTACAGCAACTACATTTAATCTCTTTCTCATCAAACAGCGAGACTAATAAATGGCACGACACAAACCGTACCGGGGCAGAGCCTAGACAGAGCTTTCTTCTGTGTGTAGAAGAACTAACCCTAATTAACTAACCCTAACCCTAAACCTAACCCTATGTGAAATATATTTTGCGTATAGACCTATGCTATTTATATTTTATCCTCTCCGTTCACAGAAGTGCTGCTGGTGCGTGATGATGATGAATCCTCTTGTTCTGTTGTTTACGCTGCTATTTTGATCAATATCCCGTCTAAAGAATTGCAGCCAAGGATAAAATAAATAAATAAATAAAAATGCGTGAATCAAAAATTTTAAAACACGTAAAAATATATTGCACAAACTGAATTTTTTTTTTTTTTACAAAATGATCAGAATAGCAAACGACTTGATCATGGATCAAAATATAATAAGCGTGAATAAAAAAAAAAAAAATCTGCATCGCTATTTGTACTCTTTGTGAATACGCAGGCCACAAGAAGTAATTAAGTGTTTGTTTGTTTTTTTTATCACTTTTACTCAGGACATGCTAGCTGGGTCAAAATCACCATAAAGTGCCTTTGAGACTTCACAATTTCCCTAAAAAAAAATCTGAGATTTTCCATTTAACTTTATATGTGTTGTATTAAGGAGACATTAGGCTGTTAGAAATGCATATTGGTCAAGCTCCAGCACTTTTTATAAATTAACTGCAAGCTGGCAATATAAGAGCAAACGATAAAATATGTCCATCCTGTCATGGACAAATTCATAGTAGAATAAATAGATTTTCATTGCATAGTGATTATAAAATGTAGATCTGAGGAAAGATAATGTGTCCCTTTCCCAACAAAACATTTTAGTTAATGGTAAAAGTATTTTTATAATAATGAAGTTAATGCTTAAATATGTATTGCTCAATAAAATATGCGATAGTTGCACATTCTATTCTAAATAAAATCTAACAATAAAGATATTTAGTCAAAATTTAAAACAATACTAACTGGCCCTCATTTGTTTATTAAGAAATCACACACAAGGTTTTGTTAACTTGTTAAAATAATTTGTTTATTTTCATCCTAAAAGTTGAACATGACAGGGTGGACAACAAAATGACAGGGTGGAACTTGGCATGACAGGGTGGACAAATGCTTTAATGAGTGAAATAGAACGGGGGAACAGTTTAAAAACAACAGGACCTTCAAGAAACCCTTAACCAATATAGAAGAAGGAGGGGCCTGGCTCAGGCTGATTTTCAGGAGTTGCAAATGTGACAGGGTGGACATTTTTTGGCTAAAGTTAGTATTTAATGTGCACATGGTGTACAGCAGTTAGCAAAGTTGATGCTGACTGTGCACTGTTTAAAATATATATTTAGAATTTCTGAAAAGTTTTTATATTAATTAATATTTCACAATGACAGGGTGGACATGTTAAGCTTGACAACAGGCAACTACAAACACAATATGATGAAAATTAGGAAATATAAGTGTAGATACTTATTGTGTGTGTTGCAGATGTTTTAACCTCCACTGAAGAAAGACCAAATGGGGGAGGGGATGTCACTGACTACGTTTACATGCAGCCAATAACCCGTTCAAAACCGGAATATTAGCAATAACCCAGTCGCGCACGGCCATGTAAACACCGGCAAAAACCCGGATATGCTCATATCCCGGTTTTTAAAAACCCGGATATTATACCTGGGGTACCCCTTTTCTAGCCCGAATATTTGGTCATGTAAACGCGTATCGGCATATCCCCATCAAAAGGAACATTGATTTGTGTTCTGCGCATGTTCTATTCGCAAGGAATCTTGGTCTTTTGAGGAGAGACGGTGTGGTATAGTGTTCAGTCACTCTATAGTATTCGGTCACTCTATAGTAATTATAATTAGTATGCCAGTAGTATGCCTGATCTAAATCTGTTCTCATGATACGGTAAGGCAGTATGAGTGCAGTAATATCAGGTAAAGCTCATAGCACGATCACCGGATAACGTTAGCTGTATGCTATGCTACTATCTAAGCTAACTAAAAAAAAAACACTAACAACGAGAAATGTTTAATTTCACAATCTATAGCTTCGGTTAAATACTAGTATATGAAACGTATAATTTAAAATACATTAAATACATAATGACTCGTTATAACGTAGTACAAACGTCTTCTATAATAAAGTGATTTTGTATGATTTGTAACCAGGCACTAAAGCAATTACCCATAAAACGTGCTTTGAACCAATCGGATTGCTTGGGTCCTCAGCCCGGACCCATTACTATAGAGTGACTGAATAGAGAGCCTAAGTCCCGCCCCTCCGCTTCCGGCTCATGGGACCTTATTTCGGAAAAAATATGTATGGAAGTCAATGGCGAGAGATAACTTATCTTTTTATTCCGTCTGAACTGTGCCCTGAACTACACATATGATGTTTGTCAATTTAAAAGGTAATTATGAAAGTCAAGAAAGTCGCAGTTTGTCACAAAACAGAAGAGTAACGTTTAGTTTTATGTGAAAATCGCTCAATGAACTACATCTCTCGTCTCGCACTATGTACGTCACAAGATCCGTTGCTCGTATGTGTGCAGTCTGGCTCAAGACACTCGGGCATGACGGCGTAACGTTACGATTATAATGTAAGACTATAGAAAAAATGACAGACGTTAGTTGAGAGAAAAGTTATGACGTCGCATGTGCGCCTTCGGGGTTTGTAGTCTTTGTAATTACGTATTTTCACAGTCTTATACCTCAGCAGGTTTACATCAAGCTGCGACTTTCTTGACTTTAAAATGTATCTTTTAAATTGACAAACATCATATGTGTAAATCAGGGCACAATTCAAACGAGATCAAAATATTTGTTGTCTCTCGCCATTGACTACCATACAATATTTTTCCGAAATAAGGTCCCATGGTGGTCGACCGGAAGGGGAGGGACTTAGGCTCTCTATTGAGCATCGTCGAGAGGTTAAAAGGAATTTATACAACGGCGTGTCGCTACTCGATCCGTACCGGAAACACGATCTGTTCTGCGCATGTGCGAGAACGAAGTTTTTTTGCCACTTCCTGTCATCGTCAATGTTTTTACGACAACTTCACTGTCACTACTCGATACGTACTTTACTGTCACGATTTGTACTGTACTGTCCTGCATGTGCGAAAAAAACATGGATTCTTTTGCATTTTATGTAAAAGTTCAAGAATTTCTCTTAAAAGGAGAAATGCCTGACAATCACGAAGAGCGTCGGAAAGTGAAACGGGCGTCTGCGAATTTTATCATCAAAGGTAACTATGACAAGGCTTAGACTAATCCAGGATTTGGCCTTAGTTCAATTGTGTTGTGTAACAATATACCGTGCCACAATATATCGTAATACAAAAATGCAACAATACGTATCGTGGATAGTTCACCCAAAATAAAAATTACTGTGTGAGGGAAAAAAATGATGTTTTCAGAGTTTTTGTGTAAGTACTACATTAAACTACTATATAATGTTGATTATAATGTATAATAATGCAATGGGGGATATTTGTGGGTCCTGATAATGCCAAACGTCTTATGTTACCAGAATGTTAAAAATATTCGTCTAAAATAATTCAGTATTTTCAGCTCAAGAATCATGAATATTTTTATTCTGGTGGCACCATTGTCCTTGGGTTACAAGCACCAAGTCCAAGCCTATTCATTTAAACCCACAATCTAATATCAAAGTTAGCATTTTAATCAATAGTGCATTTTGTGTTAACCTTTGATAATATTTCTTGGGAGTATCGCAATAATATTGTATTGTGAGTTCAGTATCGTGATGTGTATCGAATCGTGAAATGAGGGTATCGTTACACCTAGCTTTTATAAACATGCCTTAGAAAAATAAACATTACTGGTGTGTATCTTGAGACAAAAAATGGCACTGACATATTTTAAGATGTATCAGTCAAGGTGTTGCTTTCAGTTAAAACAGCTCAAATATGCATTTTACTCTCTGGGCCTTGTCTCCAGTAGCAGTTTTAACATAAAGTGACATGGCATATGTCACTATGCGTATTGGCACATCCGGTGGCACATCCGGTCTTCATTGGCATGTGCCAGTGGATAGTGGCATGTGTCACTGACATTATTGGCATGTGCCAGTGGTGGATAGTGGCATGTGTCACTGCACTGACATCGCAACACACTGACACTGACATGTCACCTGACTGACACCGAGTCGCGGAACATGTCACCGTGTTGCGACACCTCCAGTAGTGACTGACAGATTAATCAAACACCTATAGCATGCTGACGTAATTGTGGCACAAAAATCCTAAATAAATAGCCTAATTTTGTGATTTTTAAAATATCAATTAAACGAATTAAAGTGCATTAATATTTTTTCAAACGTGTTATTTGTGTCAGTGTCACGTCTGTATTTGATTGGTATGTGCCACTGAATGTTTTGTAATACCAGAGCTACTTTATGTTGTTTATCTCGCAAAGTCACAAACTGCCCATTTTAGGAAAGACACGAAATAAATCTATCATGGGTCACTACGAATACAGTCGCGTCCGTTACTGTAAACCTTTATTTTTGCGTGATGCTGCACAGACGCACGCCAGTAGGTGTCAGTATAAGTGAGTGTAACAGTGGCATATAACATAGTGTAACATATTTAAAATATCAAGTTATTTTAACTGTACTTGTTCAGCTCCCATATCTGGGTATTAATACGTGACTTTAATGTAGTTAAACCTGTCAGATATCAGATAGTAATATGATATTTTTCTATTTACTTTGAACTTCAACTCTTTCAGACGTTTTCTTTTTTCCTTTTAAAACAGACGACAGACTCTTCTACATTGGCCCCAGTATGCAGTATATGCGGCTAGTTGTCCTGTCAGAGGAAAAGAAGAGGTCTGTTCTCACGGAGTGCCACAATAACCCTGGGACTGGCAATCATAGTGGTGTCAGAGGCACTCAAAACCGGGTTATTGCTGGCTACTATTGGTCTACAATTATCCAGGATGTGAAAGAATGGGTAATTTTACTTATATCTATTCTTAAGAATGTGTCTACTTTTGCCACCTTTGATTGTTAGATACCTCCTTGATTTAAAAGTTATATTTGAAGTGGATCAAAAAAGTTAATCAAAGTTGTCCTAAGACAAGAACGGGTATTGTTCAAAAGTTATATGTAACTTTAATGAAAGGTCTTTATCCACTTCAAATGTTGACTACTGTATTATCACCATCTTGTATCATCTGCAGTAGCATATGGACTTAACATATTAAAGCCACAGATGCCATGTCACTTAATGTTAATACCGCCATCTCAACAACTGGATATTTTTCTAGACAATTTGTTCAAAAAATGTGTTGCTTTTTAGGTCAGATCTTGTCACCGCTGCCAGCTGAATGACCCAATCAAGACTGTTGTGCCAGTATTGCATTCCATTAAGGTACTGCTTACAATGTTTTAGCATACTGATGAAACTAACAAGCTTGTCTCAAGCTTGTGTACAGTTTTACCAGCATTTGACTAATGCTAATTTTGTGGCATGCAGGTAAAAGAAGCTTGGGATGGATGGAGGGATGGATGGAGGGAGGAGGGATGGATGGATGGAGGGAGGAGGGATGGATGGATGGAGGGAGGAGGGGAGGAGGGGAGGAGGGGAGGAGGGGAGGAGGGAGAGAGGGGAGGAGGGAGAGATGGGGGAGGGAGAGATGGGGGAGGGAGAGATGGAGGAGGGAGGGATGGATGGAGGAGGGAGGGAGGGATGGAGGAGGGAGGGATGGAGGAGGGAGGGAAGGAAGGAGGGAGGGAGGGAGGGATGGGGGAGGGAGGGAGGGAGGGATGGGGGAGGGAGGGAGGGAGGAGGGAGGGATGGAGGAGGGAGGGAAGGAAGGAGGGAGGGAGGGAGGGATGGGGGAGGGAGGGAGGGATGGGGGAGGGAGGGATGGGGGAGGGAGGGAGGGAGGGATGGGGGAGGGATGGAGGAGGGAGGGATGGGGGAGGGATGGAGGATGGATGGGGGAGGGATGGATGGGGGAGGGATGGATGGAGGAGGGAGGGATGGAGGAGGGATGGAGGAGGGATGGAGGAGGGATGGATGGAGGAAGGGAGGGAGGGATGGATGGAGGGAGGGATGGATGGAGGAAGGGAGGGATGGATGGAGGAAGGGAGGGATGGATGGAGGAAGGAAGGGAGGGATGGATGGAGGAAGGGAGGGATGGATGGAGGGAGGAAGGGAGGGATGGAGGGAGGAAGGGAGGGATGGAGGGAGGGATGGAGGAAGGGAGGGATGGAGGAAGGGAGGGAGGGAGGGATGGAGGAAGGGAGGGAGGGATGGAGGAGAAAAGGAAGGGATGGAGGAGAAAAGGAAGGGAGGGAGGGATGGAGGAGGAATGGATGGATATAGATGTAGGAATAGAGGGATGATGGATAGATAGATGGAGGGGTAGATAGATGGAGGGAGAGATGGAGGGATGGATGGAGAGATGGATGGATGGAGGGATGGATGATAGATAGATGGATGGAGGTAGGTATGGATGATAGATGGATGAGGTAGGTATGGATGAATTCATTTATTAATAAATAAATAATTTTATCCTGTGTGTTTCTGTGTTTTCTTGAGTGCAGACATTTGTTAAAGTATGCTGAAATAAGTAGAACAACCCTTTACCAAATGAAATATTACATGTAGTAATATTGTAAATATTACAATATATTACAATATTACTTCTGCAGAGGAGGCTGATCGCACACTACAACCATCATACTGCCCACACTTAATGCACAGCTGTATTTCCCATACGTAAACTATTTAATTTAATCAATTTAATGTAACCTTGATTTATATATATATATATATATATATATATATATATATATTTATATTTATATATATATATATATATATATATATATATATATATATATATATATATATATATATATGTAAGATAATCACTAGTAAATAACTTCTTTTTTTTTTTTTTTTTTAGATGTAAAATTTACAACAATAACTGGCTTATACAGAATTGACAAAAACATGAGTGTTAACAGGAAACGGAGCACGTAGAATAACACACAACTTTAGGGAGAAGAAAATAAATTAAAGTTAAAATAAAATACATAAACAATAAATAAAATGATAAAGGATAAATAAAAGTCAGTTAAGGGGCTTCAGTTACGATACGGATCGTGTAGTGTCGAACAACAACTGCCGTAAATGGTTTCGACATCAGACAGGAAGGAGTCGCGTTCTCGCACATGCGCAGAACAGATCGTGTTTCCGGTACGGATCGAGTAGCGACACGGCGCATACAAAAACCCGCGTGCGGCGTGCAGTATACCGGAAGTAAACAAGAAGTAGAAGTAAACATGGCGAGACGCAGCACAGCACCACACTTTTGGAGCGAGGAGGAAAGCGCAAACAAAGGCGATCGCTATCTGCCCCGAACTATTCATTATCCGCGTGCTGCTGCTGTTGTTGTTGTCTTTGGATACAGGAAGAAGAATCGGAAATGACGCATATTGCGTCTTAAGCATAGACTGTAAAAAAATATGGACGTAGTGTCCGTGACGTCACCCGTAGGTTTCTGAAGAGCATTTTTGAAGCCTAAAGTGGGCGGAGCCGTCCGTCGCCATCTTGGCCTTGCGTCACTCCCGGATAACAGAAAATAGGCAAACAGGCGGGGCTGTGAGTGGAGCTGAGGAGCCTGGTCATAGATATGAGCCTGGCTATCTGAAATCACCTAGCTCGACGTGATCGAGTTAGCTGATGATGTAAAACCAATTAAAAGTTCCTGTTTTTGCCCTTTGAAATATTTTAATAGTTAAAATACATGGCTACAAGTGAGACTGTGTATTACTTCGAGAGTGTTTGTGTGTGACAGTGATTTATGTGCATACATGTCAGTCACTCTTTCATGGTCCGTCAGCGCGGCATCGCTCAAGTTCGTAGAGAGCTTATTCAGTCCATTTTAAATTCTGATTTTGGCCGCCTCTCAAATGGGTTAAACCGTTAAACCATAGATATTGCCTTTGAAGTGCAAGTAAATGCGCTAGAAAATCCGCGCTCATTCACGGAGAAAGCGCCGACGCCTGCATGATTTCATCTGACGGTACATAAGCATATTATAATCCATCTGTTCCGTGAGAGCAGAACGAACGAGCCTTTATTGACGTTTTAAATTTGAAAACCCCAAAAAGCAACGAAATTGTCAGACATCCATTAGTGCATGTTCACAGAGGAAAACAACTGAAATACAGCGCTTTGTTCTCTCGAACGATACTCGACGACAACGACTGAATCCAAAGACGTGGGCTTTGTACCCAAGTATTAAATTGTATGAAATAATCCCGAAAAAAAGCACAAACACTGCAGAGATGGCAATGGCAAGTTCAGCAGTAACATTTGCTGAGGTGAAGTGACGGCTAGTAACAGCAGACAAACGGCTAGCATTGACATCAGCGGGAATCCACCTGTCACTCAAGTGGCCACACCCTTAAATTTAAATATTAATCAACTAAACGGATGAGTTATAAAAAAATTCACCCCCCTCACAGTTGTTATGAAGGGCAAAATTAGCTGTATAGACCAAAGCCACAGAGAGAACCAGGCTGTAAACATGTTTTTTTCTGCTGTAAAGTTGGTAATTTTAACATGAGGGAGATACAGATTTGACTCACTTCTGCAGCCAGGCCAAGCGGCCAGTTAATGAATTGCAGTTTAACTCACTTCCGTGTTGGTTTCAAGAGAGAGACGGGGAGGTTGCCGCTTGGTCTTAAGGTTGTCCGTACGTCCAGACGCTAACCGTGCGTCACCGTTTACATCGGGATATTGCCAATTGATTACAAATTCCTTGTATACAGGAGTAACTCTCTCTTCTCACGCATGTAAACGGGTTATTCCGAATGTTTCAGAAACCCAAATACTAGTGACCTTAACCCTAGCAAAACCCGAATTTTAACAGCTTGTAAACGTAGTGACTGAGTAGCCTACATCAGTTGGTTTCTTAAATGGGCGTTTACCCCATAATGACAGGGTGGACAGCAATTTCAGGGACACATGCAAACTGCTTAATATTATTATGAAAATAAAATATAAATAATCAAAATGACTTGTTTTATTAAATAACTTGCTGAGGACAATAAGTACATTAAAAAAGTATTTTAATTTTATGTCATGTAACCACTTTTTACACTCACTGAAGTTAGCTGAGCAGCATGTGGGACATGCCAAAATCACATACATCCAATCAAAGAAAATGGTATAAAATCAGAAAAACACATTTCAAGAGACGTATCATTGTACTTTTCTGTGTGTAAGTGCTTGGCCATTTATAATAAAACCTCAGAATTTCATTATTTTGCATTATGTTCATGATGACTAAGCGATTCTGATGAGGACACCAAAGGCACTTTATAGTGATATTGACCCAGCTGGCAACAAAGGATTCCATTCATTAAGCTAAGCTAGCGCCGACCCTGTCAAACTAAAACAATGCATGCACTGAGACAAAAATGCATTTGCCCACCTATCTAAATGTAGGAAAGAAGGTGAATAAGCCCTATTTCAAAAAACGGTGGAGTGTTCCTTTAATTTTTGCAAAGAAAAGTAGTGTTTCAAAACTGCAGGTTGTTTCACTTAAAGCAGCCTTAGCTTAACATCATGAACCGAGTAATACAGTATTGTTTAAAACCAATTACCAGTATGCACATTAAAATTCTCATGTATCTCAAAAAAGAGGAATTTAATTATTTGTACATGTCCAGAGTTCAGATTGCTTTACTGCTTGAAAGTCCTTGTAAACTTTAAATTAAACTGTTGTGTTACCCTGTATGAGTGAGCATCAGTAACCATGAGTCATTGGTGTGACTTCACCTCCCCTCTTCGATTGATTGGCTAGAGGAGGAACTGTCAATCTAGAACTAGTGGACCAATGGTGATGCTTAAGCACGCCCTAATTTACATGAATCTCGAACTGCAACATTTGGGAAAGCAAGCGAAGAACATGGAAAGAAGAACAGAGAAAAACAGCACAAGAGTACAGAGTAAAATAAGCAGAAAATGCAAGAGAACACAAAGTACAGAGTAATAAAACTGAGGAAAACATAATTTTTAAGTTTAAGTTTTGTGCAAAATCATTTTTAATGTGTTTAACACTAGGTGATTTCCTAGGCAGATATTGACTTGGGACTATATTAGGGGGAAGCACAGGCGAATCACTGCTACTAAACTCTGCACCCAGGACAGACATTACCCATCCTTGTTATAGATTAAATATGAAAGCAAAAGGCCAGTAGGTGGTGGCAAGTTACTGTCTTTACAGGCGAGTCATTCGTTCAAACTTCTCGTTCAAATCGGGAATTCTTTGATGATTCAGTGGTGGGTCGTCAGGGCCTTTTCTGCTGGCCCTGTCAAAATAAAATATATATATATTTTTCACAATAAATTAAATTAATGTGTGTCTGAACGCAGGGGCGTAGCAGCCATTATAAAAGTGGGGGGGACAAAAGCTGTATGTGACCATAGGACGTGACCAGTGGTGTAGTCTAGTTTTTTGTAGTGAGTATACTCTAATATAAGTATACTCCCCCCCCCCCCCCACCCCCCCCCCGCCGCCGCATACTCACCCATCCCAGAGCGTCACCCCATAAGCACCACCACACTCACTAATGCATACAGTATGCATCGACATGCAATTGAGAGCATTATGAAATACTAGTGTTATCAACATGTCAATTTATTATAAGCAATACAAGACTTTAACAGCCAATGACATTTACAGCTGGGGAGACTGGACTGATTTTCTACTGTTTAGTGTTAATCACCATCTAACTCAGTCAGTTAAGAGCTACCTTTATAGCCTTAGATGTTATATGAATATGGTCCCTGAAGCACAGGTTTTATCAGTTGACAATTTTCAAAAAAATAAATAAAAAAAACATTATAGGCACAAATACAAATTTACTTTTAGAAATGGTGTTTTTGAAAAAAATGTTATTTTAAAATACATTCTACTGTGCAATTTCTATCTAATTAATTTGAGTTAGACCGAACTTTTATTTTGGTGGGTTGTAGACATTTGAGTTTCTGTGTGTTTTAATAAACTATTATTATTATTATTATTATTATTATTAGGCCTGAAGTATACTCTGTGCAATAGTAATATATTTCTGTTATAATTTCTTCAAGTTGTACAGAACTTTTATTTTGACAGGTTGTCGTAAAGACATAACAGTTTCTGTGTGTATATGAAACGAATGAATGACGATAGTTTTATCAAATGAAATGGTGAAATTCTCATCAAGTGACTCTCATAGCAGCTCTGCGATGAAATGCACATGTGTAGCTTACATCATGTCTCAATACAGTAAAACGCTGAAAACACCACGTGAGTCACGCGTGCTTGTGTGTGTGTGTGTGTAGTGGAGCACACACTGAGCGCTCATTCCCAGAGACGCGTAGAACAATTGCAGTCTCTTTTAGCTTTAATATTCATAGACACTAGTCCATATTGAGATTTGATTCATTGTACAGCAGCTACTTTTGATTTATTCATTCAAAAATAGCCAAATTCCGTGACGTTCTGCTTTATATAGCAAGTTCCATTTGTGACTGGATTCCTCGATTCGATCCGTCGCTTCGCAAACACAGACGGGGTGAATTTATGAATGAAAGTGTGAAAGTTCTGACACAAAACGAAGTTGATACGTATCCTCACGCTTTTTTTAAGTGGGTATACGCAAATCCTTGGCCTTTTCTAGTGGGTATACGGCGTATACCTGCGTATCACGTAGACTACACCACTGGACGTGACCCAAAGGTGATGTTCATTTTCCTGGCTCAAAACGAGGCGGAGGTGGTAAAATCCTAATAATGTTTAATAATAAGATAATTAAATGTGTATTTTTTTGTAATGATCATATACCCTAATGTGTTTCCCACATTATTTTTGTTGGTGGAGCTTGGTACCTCTAGGGGGGTCCGGGGGCATGCCCCCCCGGAAGAAAATTTTGTACATTTTAAAGATAAATTCATTAATCTGGTGCACTTTGAGTCACCCGAATCCACTGTTAAAAATAAATAATCCACCCGCAAACCGCCCGATGATATTCTCTGATTTAGATATCTGCATCTGATCATCACATTACAATTATTCAAATTCTGGTATCAAATTATTCAAATTATGGTAACATATCACACTGAAGTAGGCTGATTTAAAATGAACATTTATTTAAAATAAAAGTTCTTCTTTTGGCAAAATTACATTTCCTTATAGCCTAAACAGAGGCTTTACTCCCTTCAAACTTAAATTGTCAAAGTTTCATTACATCACTGTTTGAAAACAATTTTTTTTGTACCTTTTATAAAGGCATTTTCCCCCTAATTTTATGCTCCATCTTTCATTTTAAATTCTTAAATTTGATCAATATATTCAATTAAAATAATAAGACACTAGGCTGTTACCAATCAAATTAAATAATTTACATTGAAAAAATATAACTGTATTAAATTAGATTATTTTAAATATTTTTGAATATACAAATAAGGAATGTTGAAAAGAATGATACTTTATGAAACTAAACCGCCAGTAGGAGGCGGCAGGCGACCGTCTTAATGAGCGAGTCATTGAGTCATTCATTCAAACGATTCGTTCAAACGGCTGATTTATTCAGAATGAGGCAGTTTATAAATGGGTAATTGAATCTTTGACTCAACCGATTTGTTCAAAACGCTGAATCATTCAGTAATGCAACGAGTGTTGCTATGAGATGCGCGTTCTGCTGTGATCTTTGTTTGGGACTATTTTCGCTGATGAAACAGAGCAAAAACAGTCATTGCGACTAAAATGTAAGTGAGTACATTTTTGAGTACATCAAGTAAAATTATTGTAAGTTAATTTTAACTGTTTGTTTATTGAACTGTTATGAAACCAGTCACGGTTTCAATCTTGATGGCATTCAGGAAAACAGCTGGTCGTGTGTAGCCTAGGCTATATATTGTTTCTTAACTAGGCTATATTGTTTCTAAAATGTTATAACTTCACGAGCCTCGACAGCGCACATTAGGCCTATATTATTATCAACTATAGGCTATCAATCGCCACTTACATCAAATGAAATAAAACAGAATCATCCATTCCTCCACACGCATCCATCCATCCATCCACACACACACGTTTTCGGTGATTGCCTGGTTATTTTTTATTTTTATATTAAAAATTGTTTTAATCAGGGCATTTGTCCGAAAAAAAAAAAAAAAAAATGCGGGGGACAGAATCACCGGTTTCTAAAAGTGAGGGGGACGTGTCCCCCCCGTCCCCCCCGGTTGCTACGCCCCTGTGAACGTGTCTAAATTCAGTTACTATTTCAGTACGTTACGATTATATTTCCACTAAAGAATATGGTTATTTTTTTCTGAGGCCAGGGCTCCAGACTAACTTTTTTTTATTAGGAGCGTTGTAGCCCCTGACTTAAAATTTTAGGAGCGCAAGCAGAAAATTTACGGGCACACCTTAAAGGTGCTGTAAGTGATGCGACGCGTTTTTTACGCCAAAATTTTTTTTGTCACATACAGCAAACATCTCCTCACTATCCGCTAGCTGCCTGTCCCCTGAACACACTGTAAAAAAAACGCGGTCTCTCTAGACACCACAGGCTCCACAAACGGCAACAAAAACAAACTGGTCTCACCCGCACCACAAAACATAATAAACAGAGTTCCAGCCAATAACCGACAAGAAGTATTGGAGGGTGGGGTTTGGAGGGTTAGTGCGCGTGCACGTGAAGGGGGTGTGGAGGAGAGAGAACAGAGAAGCATGAAGAGGGAAGTTTGAATTATGGCCGACACACGACCAAAGAGACGACGTTCCGATGAACAAATTGCAAAGAAGAGGGACAACGATAAGGAACGCACGAAGTCCCGAATTTAAAATAAATACCCCCCCCCCCCCCCCCAAATAACTGTATTACTGACAAATGCTTTGATAATAAATAGACTTAACATACAGAAATTACAATGTGCAAGTTCACAGGGCTCCAGACTAACATTTGAGGGCAGCAGAAGCTACAGTTAGTCCAAAATGCAGCTGCTAGAGTTCTTACCAGGTCAAGAAACTATGATCATATAACACCAATTTTATCATCTCTACACTGGTCACCTATTAAGTTTTGTATAATTTATAAAGTATTGCTACTGACCTACAAGGCCCTAAAAGGTTTAGCTCCTGTGTATTTAACTGATCTTCTATCACCCTACAGTCCATGAGACATGTCCATGTATGCATATGAGGTGGCATTCAGGTGTATTTCCACTGGCTTGTTTCAAGCTTCACTTGTTTAATGCAACTCAAAAGCATGTAATTGCATAAATATTAAATAGATGTTTGCTTGTGCTTTATTTTTTAAATAAACTAACTAACTAAAACTAAATGCTTAAAATAATGGTCAGAAAAACATAAAACAAATAAAAACATTTAGTTTTAATTTCACAATATGCCATTAAATATTAAATTAGATGACATTGTTTACTCACGTTTAAAATTATACAAGTTTGGATGTTTAAAATAAATAATTTTGAAATCTTTTCGACTGCCAGGTTTGATTGCATAAAGTTGTGTGACAATTTGATGCAAGTTCAGTTTACATATTTTGATGTAAATCAGTGTTTTTTAAGCTTTTTCTTCTTATTCTTTTTTTTTTTTTTGCATTTTCTTTGTATTTTTATTATTTAGTCACTGTATTTTACTATAACTTCATTTAAATAATTACAATTATTTCAATATTTTTTTCATTCATGAAATTGAGCCCCATTTTTTTGTAAACCACATAGTCCATGAACAAGCAGCATGTGTATCATATGTTAGATGCATAACGTATTAATTACTTTAGTGAATTTAGTTTTGTTAATTTTATTGTATTTTTGCATATTGTATTTGGGCCTTTATTGAACCACAGCCATGGAATAAATGTATTCAGAAGAAAACGTTGACCAGGCCCCTTTTAAAACAACACGTTGATGGCGTTGTCACGTGGATCATGATACTTTTCTCAACGCTACTATGGACGGACAAATCCAATAATAACCGACTGCAGAACCGCAGAACCATTTGTAATAAATGATTATGGCAGTGCAGTATTGTCTTAATTATTCTTTATTGCTTAAGAAGTGGTTAGGTATATCGCTGGTTTGAGGTGATAAATATTCTACTAAAGTGTCGTCTTTCTGGCTCCTTCAGACACAGAAACCGCTGATTAAATAGATTCATATATGCTGTGTGCATACTCTGTAGTGAAAGTTTATCTAGCCCTGTACAGCCTCCTGTTTTAACATATGAAATCATTAATTACTCAGTCGGCACATACAGTTGCATGGAAGGGCATATTCAGGTTACCATATTTCAGCAATGTTAACACATCAGAAAATGTTGTAATGCAGGATTTCGTTCAAGAATGAACTTATCTATACCTCTACGTGCTTGTTTTTTTTGCGAACTTGTGAAACAATAAGGAAAGGACACCCCCAGTTTGCTTTGTAGGCACATACCGTTGCATATTCAGGTTACCATATTTCAACAATAACACATCAGAAAATGTTGTAATGCAGGGTTTAAGAATTAAATTATCTATAGGCCTACCTCTACGTGCTCGTTTTTTTTTTTTTTGAGAATTTGTGAAATAATAAAGTAATGACATCTACAGTATGCTTTGTAGGCACATAAAGTTGCATGTTCTGGGTAACATATTTCAACAATAACACATCAGAAAATGGATTAAAATGTGTTTGTGTGTATTATATATATATATATATATATATAGAGAGAGAGAGAGAGAGAGAGAGAGAGAGAGAGAGAGAGAGAGAGAGAGAGACCTATATATATATATATATATATATATATATATATATATATATATATATATATATATATATATATATACATACATACATACACTACTGGTCAAAAGTTTTAGATCAGTAAGATTTTTTATGTTTTTAAAAGAAGTCTCTTCTGCTCACCAAGGCTGCATTTATTTGATAAAAAAACAATAAAAAAAACAGTATTATTGTGAAATATTATGACAATTTAAAATGACTGTTTTCTATTTTAATATATTTTAAAATGTAATTTATTCCTCAGATGAAAGCTGAATTTTCAGCATCATTACTCCAGTCTTCAGTGTCACATGATCCTTCAGAAATCATTCTAATATGATGATTTTATGCTCAAAAAAACATTCATTATCTCTCTATAAATTACAGAAACGTCTGTCTGTCTGTGTGTCTGTCTGTCTGTGTGTCTGTTAACCACATATCTCTCGAACCGTTAGTCCGATGGATTTCAAACTTGACAGGTGTCTCGCTACGGTCACGAGTAAGTGCAGTGCCAAGTTTGACGTTGTTTGGATGAGAAATGCTAAAGATATCGTTAAATATATCATTTTTAAAAGGTTGTGGTTTAAAAGTAAACATTCTGACATTAGAGAGTTGTATCATTCAAAGAAGCCCCAAGAAGGTTGTGGTTTAAAAATAAACAATCTGACAATCAGTCAGCTACACTGTTTACTTCTGGATATTATAGTTTGGTTCCAAAATGTAATAAATCCATTTTGATTAATTTGAGTAAAAATGTGTTTTCTTTACCAAGAAACCAACAATTACTAAAAACACACACGAAAACTGATTTTGCACGGGCACTTTGCACTGCTCCCTGAATCGACGCGCTTATTCATTTGTGCATGTAAACTGAATCTATATGTCAGCTATGCTGTTTACTTCTGAATATTATGTTTCATTCTGGTGCGCTTAGCCTATGCTATTCACCAACTAAACATATCCTATTCAATGCGTTCACAGTCTCTTTCACGGGCATCATTTGTAGTAGCCCATTTTGCTGTGTAATTGTAACAATGAGCATTCAATCACACCAAACCAACAATTACTAAAAACACACACAAAAACTGATTTTGCACGGGTATTTTGCACTAGTCTCTCTATAAATTACAGGAACGTCTGTCTGTCTGTGTGTCCGTCTGTCTGTCTGTGTGTGTGTGTGTGTGTGTGTGTTAACCACATATCTCTCGAACCGTTAGTCCGATGGATTTCAAATTCGACAGGTGTCTTGCCACGGGCACGAGTAAGTGCAGTGCCAAGTTTGACGTTGTTTGGATGAGAAATGCTAAAGATATCGTTAAATATATCATTTTTAAAGGTTGTGGTTTAAAAATAAACATTCTGACATTAGAGGGTTGTATCGGTCAAAGAAGACCCAAGAAGGTTGTGGTTTAAAAATAAACATTCTGACATAAACACTCTGTCAGCTACACTGTTTACTTCTGAATATTATAGTTTAGTTCCAGAACGTGATAAATCCATTTTGATTAATTTGAGTAAAAATGTGTTTTCTTTACCAAGAAAGTGGCAAGATGAAAACCACTATTTTCTGTTTCAAACTTTCACATAGCATCTTTAGGTTATAATATCATAAAAAATTCAAATCCAGATTTGGATTTTCAAAGATTTATTATAAAAACGGATTATTTTTCCCCAAAAATGCAATAAATTCATGACACTTTTTTCCCCAAAATGCTATCATATTGAAACTGTTGAAATCAGCCATCACTAAGAAATATCTCCTGAATTTTTTTGACGGCGATCAGCTCACAAAAACTGATTTTGCACGGGCACTTTGCATTGCTCCCTGAATCGACGCGCTTATTCATTTGTGGATGTTAACTGAATCTGTAAGTCAGCTATGCTGTTTACTTCTGAATATTATATTTCATTCTGGTGCGCTTAACGTTATCGCTACTGTGTAATAGTAGCCTATGCTATTCACCAACTAAACGTATCCTATTCAATGTGTTCACAGTCTCTTTCACGGGCATTATTTGTAGTAGCCTATTCACAAACTGTTTGCTCAAGCATAGCGTTTTCTCGGAGTTCACTGTGTGCTTTCTACCATGCACAAATAAAATGTCACTGAACTTTTGCTGTGTAATTGTAACAATGAGCACTCAAACACACCAAACCAACAATTACTAAAAACACACTCAAAAACTGATTTTGCACGGGCATTTTGCACTAGCACTTAGAAGGTTGTGGTATACATAAACACTCAGTCAGCTACACTGTTTACTTCTGAATATTATAGTTTATTCACAGCCATCATTTGTAGTAACCTAACCTGCTCCCTGAATTCAATGCGTTCACAGTCTCTTTCACGGGCACCAAACCAACAATTACTAAAAACACACACAAAAACTGATTTTGCATGGGCATTTTGCACTAGTCTCTCTATAAATTACAGGAACGTCTGTCTGTCTGTGTGTCCGTCTGTCTGTGTGTGTGTGTGTGTGTGTGTGTGTTAACCACATATCTCTCGAACCGTTAGTCCGATGGATTTCAAACTCGACAGGTGTCTTGCCACGGGCACGAGTAAGTGCAGTGCCAAGTTTGACGTTGTTTGGATGAGAAATGCTAAAGATATCGTTAAATATATCATTTTTAAAAGGTTGTGGTTTAAAAATAAACATTCTGACATTAGAGAGTTGTTTCGGTCAAAGAAGCCCCAAGAAGGTTGTGGTTTAAAAATAAACATTCTGACATAAACACTCTGTCAGCTACACTGTTTACTTCTGAATATTATAGTTTAGTTCCAGAACGTGATAAATCCATTTTGATTAATTTGAGTAAAAATGTGTTTTCTTTACCAAGAAAGTGGCAAGATGAAAACCACTATTTTCTGTTTCAAACTTTCACATAGCATCTTTAGGTTATAATATCATAAAAAATTCAAATCCAGATTTGGATTTTCAAAGATTTATTATAAAAACGGATTATTTTTCCCCAAAAATGCAATAAATTCATGACACTTTTTTTCCCAAAATGCTATCATATTGAAACTGTTGAAATCAGCCATCACTAAGAAATATCTCCTGAACTTTTTTGACGGCGATCAGCTCACAAAAACTGATTTTGCACGGGCACTTTGCATTGCTCCCTGAATCAACGCGCTTATACATTTGTGGATGTTAACTGAATCTGTAAGTCAGCTATGCTGTTTACTTCTGAATATTATATTTCATTCTGGTGCGCTTAACGTTATCGCTACTGTGTAATAGTAGCCTATGCTATTCACCAACTAAACGTATCCTATTCAATGCGTTCACAGTCTCTTTCACGGGCATTATTTGTAGTAGCCTATTCACAAACTGTTTGCTCAAGCATAGCGTTTTCTCGGAGTTCACTGTGTGCTTTCTACCATGCACAAATAAAAATGTCACTGAACTTTTGCTGTGTAATTGTAACAATGAGCACTCAAACACACCAAACCAACAATTACTAAAAACACACTCAAAAACTGATTTTGCACGGGCATTTTGCACTAGCACTTAGAAGGATGGTATACATAAACACTCAGTCAGCTACACTGTTTACTTCTGAATATTATAGTTTATTCACAGCCATCATTTGTAGTAACCTAGCCTGCTCCCTGAATTCAATGCATTCACAGTCTCTTTCACGGGCACCAAACCAACAATTACTAAAAACACACACAAAAACTGATTTTGCATGGGCATTTTGCACTAGTTATTTTCAATGTTGAAAACAGTTGTGTATTTTTTTTAAAAAAAATCTTTGATGAATAGAAAGTTCAAAAGAACATCATTTATTTAAAATAGAATATTTTCTAACATTATAAATGTCTTTACTGTAGCTTTTGATCAGTTTAACTCATCCTTGATAAATAAAAGTATTGATTTATTTTATTTCTTTCCCCCAAAAAATAAAATAAAAATTCTTACTGACCCCAAACTTTTGAAGGGTAGTGTTTAATGTTAAAAGCTTTAGATTTCAGATAAATGCTGTTCTTTTGAACTTTCTATTCATCATAGCATCATGAAATAAAAATGTAAAAAACTGTTTTCAACATTGATAATAATTATAAATGTTTCTTGAGCATCAAATCATCATATTAGAATGATTTCTGAAAGATCATGTGACACTGAAGACTGGAGTAATGATGCTGAAAATTCAGCTTTGAACACAGGAATAAATTGCACTTTACTATATATTCACATAAAAAACAGCTGTTTTCAATTGCAATAATATTTCACAATATTACTGTTTTTGTTTGTATTTTTAATCAAATAAATGCAGCCTTGGTGAGCAGAAGAGACTTCTTTTAAAAACATTAAAAATCTTACCGATCTAAAACTTTTGACCGGTAGTGTATATCTTTAATCTGTTAGACTGGAGTAATGAACTTATAATAAAGAACAAAAATGACATAACATTAAATCTCATTAAATTTCTCCATACTTTTTAAAAGCCATTTAGTAAGAAATGGAACTTAAATACAAAATGAGTACTCTGGTTGAATTTACCACATAGCTTACACCATTTATAGAAGCAGACAAGATCCTTTTTACAGGAGTATTTTGTATTTTTATTTAATTAGAAAACAGCCAGTGTGTGATTTATTTTTATATTTCAGAAGAAAAAAAAACTCATTTTATTTAAATTAATATTTTTTTGTGTGTTTTCAGTCCATCATATTATTGTGTATGGTCTATGTTGGTTGACTATTTAAAATTATTTTCAATTAAATAAAATGTTCAATCTCTCAAGCTTTGTTTTCATTGTAGGCTATTATTTATTTTTTGTTTTAAGCTTTGTTCAATTTATAATATTTGTAATCAATTTTAATTATATATTTTCAATTAAATCGTTTAAAACAAAGTCTTTATAATAACGTTGTTTAACTTTAAAACATACACAAACCGTAAACAAAGCAGTGCATGCTTTCCGTTTTGAATATCAATCCCGCTAAACACTTTCTTTATTCCACTCCTCTCGTGTTAATATTGAAATATTCGCCAAGGAACACATAGGTAAGATGACATATCATTAGAACAGCGTCTATCTGTACCGTTTTGACTTTGCTCGCTGTTTTGCTATTATTCTCGTGCACTGCCTCATTCACTAAGCTGAACAGTCAATCAGAGTTCCCTCTTTCGCCGACGTGACATTCAACATGTCGAATCGGCCGTTACAAAGCCGACGAGGACCAATTTCAGCCGACGGTGCGGAACACACTGAGAAGATTTAGTCGGCCGACGCACAAAAACTGCCCGACGGCCGACCGTCGGCTTGGTGTGTTCCAGGCTTAAAAAGAAAAATCTTTACGAACAAATGGCGCCAACTCCCGTGTTTTTCTCGCCCACAAAGGAGCAGAGAAACCTGAGATTTGGATTGGTGTCGTTAGACATTTTAACTGACATTCTGTCCAACCTCAACAAGAGAAACAAATCCAACTTGGAGAATGTGCCAGATCTCTGTGGATGTCTCAAAGAAAGGAGAATAGTGGGTGAGTGTGTTGGCCTCAAACTAGCACACTGGTAATATATTTATAAACAATGTTCTTAACGTGATTCAGTAGTCTACCGATATATCTGCCAATATCTTTTAATTGTCCGATAAGTGTTCTTGTCAAATTATTGGCGGAAGAGGGACTTTTATTTTGCTGCCGCTTGGAAACTCATCAAAGTTACGGAATTTTAGAGATATGCGTTCATTTAGCAACACACCTCTATTTTATTAAGAGGGTTATTGATTCTGTATAAATAAAAATATTAGAAGGTTTTTCTAAGTAGGATATAGTTAAATAATTTACAAAGTAGATGTCAGATTTAAGATATCAATTAAAAGTATTTAATGCAATGATTTTGACATTTACAAAATTTCTAAAGACTGTCTAAAATCGCAAAATATGAAATTATTTCAAATTATTTGATTCCCTTGTTTTTAACAGAAATAAATAAATTTGCAACTAATTATGAGAAAAATCGAATAAATACACTTGAGCTTACATAAAAGCATAGATATTAACAGCCATGTTCCTATAGTATTGCAATATAACGCCATATCCAAAACATTGTACTATTACATACTTTTTTGTTCACCCTCATCTATTCGGTCCACAGAGTGTGTATTTCGTCTTTGTGAGGAGCTGGGACTGAACCCTGTGGTTGGATATCAGGCCATCGAAATACTGGAGAGGTAATTTAAAGATTCTCGATTGAACATTTTTCATAATAAATATGTTTAAAACGTCTTCACTTTGTCATGCTCTAGGTTCACGGCCAAATATATTGAAGATCTAATCCACAGCCAGAAAGGTCAGCCGACGCAAGGTGCTTCATATGAGGACCCAGAGAACTACGAGGATCTCATCTTCCAAACACTCAAGAAGAAGCTCTTTCTCTTCCTCCTCTCAAGCGTTCAGATAGCCAGCAAACTGGACCTGTACTCGAATGTATGTTCCGCTCATAAATTACAACAAAACAAATATTCCATGTGTTATGTTGTGATTTGCTCTATCTGCATTCATCTAGGTGGTTAATAATGACATCGCAATGAGATTTCTGCAGGCAGTCAATTACCCTTCCTCTAAAGAGCAACTCTTGGACTCGGAGATTCTCATTTTAAAAACTCTGAACTTTAATTTGAATGTCCCAAATCCTGTAACGTACGTGGAGACCCTTTTGGAAGTGCTGGGTAAGATTATTTCCAGTGTTTTTCTCAGGTAGCAGCTATAAATGGAGCTCAGATAGTCTAAGACACTGTGTTTTGTGCTCTCACACAGGCCATAATGATGCGACAGTCCCTGTGGCACAGCTGCATCGTCTGTGTGTGCATGTACTGCAGTTCATTTACCTGCAGAGGGAGACAATCTACACCTCATTGCTCATATCTGCCACCGGATGCCCCAGTCCTTCTGATGAGCAAAGGTACAGGCTATCTCCTGAATTTTCTGCTGTTTCCCCACCCTGTTGACTCTCTCTACTCGTAAAGAATGCTCTTAAAAGTAAAGGTTGGGATTTTTGTTGAGAAAACTATAAATTTGCCATTTTTATGGCATATTTCATGAAGCCAGTTTCAGGGACTATATAAGTTAGAGTTTAGTTTGAGCAGTTTGATTATTTTTTAGCAGTGTTGTGGTAACTTACTCTATACGGCTGGTCATGAACAGGTTTTATTCTGGGTTAGAGATCGCGAAGAAAACTGGATCAATCAGCTTTGACTAAAGTGACACTAATATGAGGAATTAAAGCAACCCTTGTATCTTTTTTTCTTCAAAATTAAAGGGATATTTCACCGCTGAAAAGATGAATGTGTATTTAAATTGGGTCATTTATGTAGTAGAATTGTGAAATTATTTTAGAAGTTGGTGCCTTCTAGACTGAGAAAAGCCTGTAGTCTCTGGCCAAAAAAGCCTCCGATGACGGAAAATGGCTGAAAGATTTTTCCAGTTTTTTTTTTTTCCAGACACACAATACAGAAATCTCTCGTCTCAGGGGGACATGAGGGAGGGAAGCACGGTCATGCGAAAATACTACTGGGTTTCTACTGATACAAAGCTTAATGCTAATCGGTGAAGTATCCCTTTAAATGGTTAGTTCACCTAAAAATGAAACTTCTGTCATTAATTACTCACCTTCATGTCGTTCCAAACCCGTAAGACTTTCGTTCATCTTCAGAACACAAATGAAGATATTTTAATGAAATCTGAGAGCTTTCTGTCCCTCCATTGACAGCTACGCAACTACCACTTTGACGCTTCAAAAAGTTCATAAAGAGATCATAAAATGAATCGATATGAATTTAGCGCTGTTTTCCAATTATTCTGAAGAGACTCAATCACTTTATATGATGAACAGATTGAATTTAGGCTTTTATTCACATTTAAACATTGTTCAGCGAACATAAACAGAAGCTCAACCGATCCTGCTTGATACGCAAGAACAAACCTCATTGGTTCTCGCTGAAGCTCAAACGCTCTGCGTAACACGAGAATGAACCTCATTGGTTCTCGCTGAAGCTCAAACGCTCTGCGTAACACGAGAATGAACCTCATTGGTTCTCGCTGAAGCTCAAACGCTCTGCGTAACACGAGAATGAACCTCATTGGTTCTCGCACGTCAAGCGAACATGCTTGAGCTTCCATTTACCACAACTGGTAAATATATTCAATATGTGAATAAAAGGCTAAATTCAATCTGTTCAAGATGTTATTGCTACTTTAATGTGAAGTGATTTTTGCATTCATTTAATTAGATATTTTATTTTATCTTCCTTAAACATTTGTGGCAGCAGTTGTGTTTTTTCTTGCCTTGTAAATGTGTTAAATTAAATTCATGATGTTATTCATATCAGTATCTCCTTCACCAGAGAAGTGAATTGCGCCGACTCTCTCTTGAAAAGTTAGTCAAACTGACGCGCTTCATGTTTCGTGTGATTGGCTGTTCGCTGCACATGTCACACTTCCAGGTGCATGTGCTTAATTTAACTCTGATTCAAACCCTGACTGTGTCTGAAATCGCCCCTATATATGAGGGGACAGCCATTTGTAGAGGTGTCCGAAACCATAGTGGACATTATCAAGGGCACTCATTCAATGTCATAATAATATATAATAATAATATAATAATCCGCAGTAACGAGTGTACAACTGATGTACGCTCAACGCCTAGAGAATACCCATAATGCACTGTGAGGGTCACGCCAAATTAATTCCCATGCCAGATGATGGCGCCCGCATCTGAATCATCCATCCATTTTCCAAACCGCTGGTCCAATGTGGCTACAGTAATATCAGGTATAAATAATTGATTATGATATATTTTTTTACATGCTGGATTTCATGACAGAGATCAAGATAAATCTTTTCATTACTACTGAAGCTGCCAGTTTGCTACGTTTCAATTAATTATTAAACTGCAAGCACAAACTATGCAAAAGCAGAAACCCCTTCACCGCACTCAGTGTCCGAATTCACTCACTCGTTTTCATTCACTCCTTCAAGGGGACTATATTTCGTTCTTCTTCGGAACACAAATTAAGATATTTCTGATGAAATCTGAGAGCTGTCTCACTCCTTCATAGGCCTAATTGAAACTTGCCGGCCCAGAAAGTTAGTAAAGACAAGACAATGTTTAAAATTGTCCAAGTGACTACAGTGGCTCAACCTTAAGTTTGTCAAGCGACGAGAATACTTTTTGTGCGCAAAAAAAACCCCAAAATAAAGATTTTTCAACTATTAATTTTCTTCTGTGTGTTCCTCTGAGTGAGTTCACGTAGTGTAACAGCGCAGCGCTTCTGTGTTGTACGTCAGAATGGAGGCTCACTATTGGCCGACGCTGGTCATGTGTGTGATGCATGTGATGCTGGCCAATAGTGAGCCTCCGTTCTGACCAAGCGTGGCCCTGAAAAGTGAAGCCAAAACGTCTCGATCGATCGATGACTGGTCCTAGTATAGGTCATAAGCCCCGCCTCCCCGTGTTATTCAACGGGACGTGAGACCAACTAAACAATTAAATTACACTTCAAATATCTTTTTTCCAAAGGTGGTTTCTTTCATTTGCTGTCGTTTTTAATCACGCTGATGTTAGTTCAAGTGTCTGTTTCAAAAATAAGTTGTTTTTTAGTTAGTTACGTGATGCGGTGGTGTAACGTCATGATTGACAGCTGTGATTGACAGGTTCTCTGAGCGAAGTAGTCACTGAAGCACCAGCGGACATTTTTTTCGGGATCTTCGGAGGACTGAGGAGATTGTATTTACTTTATTTTAACAAGCCTCTTGTCGTACTGCAATCAATTTTTTAAAAAGTGTGCAGAATCCACTCTCCCTCAGTGCATTCTGCCAGAGTGAGGGCGGAGCGTTGATTTCGCGGCTTTACTTCCTGCTCACTACTGCGCAGGTCTGGTCCCGAGATCGCTACTGCGCAGACTCAAGTTCCAAGATGTCAGCGCCATATCGGGACTCTGGCGGCTTCAGTTCTTATCAATGGAAGAGAGCGAAGGGGCGTCGTCCATCTTTTTTTACAGTCTATGGTTCTGACGTACAAAAAGTATTCTAGTCGCTTGATAAACTTAAGGTGATGCTACACAGGGCAACTTTTTGAGCAAAGTTGCTGGGCAATCTTGCCGAGTGATTGTTGCTTGGGCACTTTCCCATTGAAAATTGGAAATAAATTTTTATCTGGATAATTTAGATCGATCGTTGGCCCTGTGTCTCATCTGGTTGCCCGTTGACGGCAACATTGCCCTGCAACATTGCTCAAAAGTTGAGCCACTGTAGTCACTTGGACTATTTTAACGATGTCTTTACTAACTTTCTGGGCCAAGTTTCAATTACAGAGAAGCATATGAAGGAGTGAGACAGCTCTCAGATTTAATAAAAATATCTTAATTTGTGTTCTGAAGATGAACGAAAGTCTTACGGGGTTGGAACAACATGAGGGAGAGTAATGACTGACAGGATCTTAATTTTTGGGTGAACTAACCCTTTAAAGAGTGAGAATTTAGTGAGCGCTTTGAACCAGCTGAACGTGATCTAAACCAGGTTGGATTTGTAGGGTTTTGTCTCCTATTCTCAAACTCAGAGTTTGTTCAGCTGGCTTTGTTTAACAGGTTATTGACACTGGTGCTTTCAATATATTTCTCAGTTGTCCAACTTTTGGTTCAGCCAACGTAATGCATATACGTATTAATGCCCAAGCAACCGTATAACAACATGCTAAAAACCTCTAAGAACACCATTGCCCTGCCAACTGCCCACAACTCATGCCGGTGTGTTTTGCTCTCGCATTTCATTCGGGAAATGTAAATCTAGTTAATATATTTGCTGTTTGGTGGTGCATGAATTACACCCTTCTCCTTCAATAAGGCCATTACTCATTCTGAGGTAAACGTCGCACCGCTTTGTGGTGGAACCTGCCATGGCCTGGGGAAATATGAAGGATATTTTGTGTTTGTAACAGAGCCAAGTTTGTGTCGGTGACGGAGGATTTCATGCTTCTGGGAGTTGGAGTCATTGCTGTGGCCGCCTTCATTCATCACATCTCAACATGGGAAAAGGTACAGAACAGCTTCTGAATCTACATCATGATTCAGTCAGTCAGCTGTGAAGCGTTTTTAAATATGTTACTTGCTTCAAACTTGACAATCTTAAAGGATTCTAGTGTGTTTGGTTCATGTGCACTGCAGGTAGTGGAGGAGCTGACAGGGATAACAGGGATTTCAGGCCAGAGTATCATGGACTTCGCGTATGTCACCCTGACACACATCACCAAGACCAAATCCATGTGACACTGGAAGTCAGAAATATGAAGTGTGAGGAACAGATTCAAGCAAGAGTACCGATATAAGAAGACTAGTGATGGTAACTGTACACAACATGAACAATATTACTTTCTATTTTGATTTGTCTCTCTCTCAAAAAAGAGAATGAACTGTTGTGAATGAACAATGCAAAGATAGAACATTGCAATAAAATAACTTGTTATTCACATTTTATTATGCAACGATTTATAAAAGAAATGAATGTGTAAGGAGGCTTGTATATCAGATGATGCTAACAGTGTGACACTTAAATGGATAGCAATCATAATTTAATAATATTTTTAACATTTTATTTTATTATAACTTAATTACATTTTTATTTTATTATAGCTATATTCCGCTATCTACTAAAATAAAATAAGCCATGAACAAAACATATAAATTGTGTGGATTGTGAGATTGGCAGAGACATGCTTCTTCCTGCTTAAGTCCTAAGACTTAACCTCCTGAGACCCGAGAGTTTGCCTGGTGTGCATTTTATAATTGTTCTTGCTATTTGGGATAAGTAGGACCTAATAAGTATAATAACTAAAATTTGTTTTTGTACAGGAAGTAGTTTTTGCAGAAAATTATGTCCTCATGTAAGGACAGTAGGTCTATGATTTACCATAGTACTAGCAATTATGTGAAGTGTCAGTACAAATGAAGTGATAAACACTGACAAAATCTGATTGTGTTATAATTGTAATGATAATGGCCAGCAGAGAGCAGTAGAAGACCACTTATTGGCTCACTTTCATTTTAAACTTCTTGATTTTTACCAGTTTTCTGCACTAAAGCAAACCAGTTTTTCCATAATTCCATAATTTTCAATAATGCATGCTCACACATACACACACAGACAAATGTTGTTTTTTCAATGCTATTGCGATCCATCTAAATATTCCCAAGTTTAGCTAACCACATGGTAGAATAAATAACATTTACTGATGTCCTAGATTGCTACTATTACTAAAATATGTCAAATTTGAATCCCCATATGATGATAGAGACAGTATTGTACATAAATACATTTGTTTCATTCATATAATTTGAATAGATTTTTTATCTGGGTCATTTTTCTTTTGGGAACTGGTGTAGAAGTGTTTTGCTGATATTCCAGTCATTTTCTTCTCACTGACATTGGTGTAATGTTGTTATATCACCACAAGATGGTGTGGGCAGTGTCGCTAAATGTGGCCAACAGGTCTAAGATTTACAAATTTGACTATCATATGAGGTTGCAGGGTCTCAGAACTAACTATGGTTTAATGTCATGTTATATTTTAGCTGAGGTACTCCATCGAGGCAGCATAGGCACACTCCTGATGTAAAGGCCCAAAAGAAACCTAAATTTGGCCAAATTCCCAGGCAGCATTGGATATCTCTCTAAAGGAGACGGAAATCCATTAAAGCATTTCTCATACAATCTCAGTGGAAATAATAATATAGATGGAAGATGAACCGAAAGAAATGTTGATTATAACTATAATGCATTCAGTCCTGGAAAGTATTGATAAAAAGTATTGTGAAGTACAGTACTGTGCAAAAGAGACAGACTAAATCCAGAAGAACTGCGGGAACGTCTCCGAGATGCCTGAAGAAACCTTCCTGCAAAGCTACCTGAAACTACCTGTATTAACATGCCTAAGACTTTTGCACAGTACTGTACATCCGAGTGAAACAGTTTATTGAAAAAGAATGTAGGGCTGGGACTTGATTCTATCTATCGTTTTTTAATTGGATGTTGACCTCATGGGATAGTGAAGTGTCCATCGAATGGCCATTTATCCGAGGACTTTTCACCTTTTCACTGCTTTTCACCATGCATTCAGACTACTCTTTTGGCGTACTGCTTTTTGCATACTATATAGTAGGGAAGTATTTGATTTCGGATGCAGAGTTTGTTCTTTCGTCTCGTCTGGCTATTTACTAAATTGTACTTTTTCTATCTTGAATTTTCAGTGTGAACGCACTACTCACTCTAAACTACAAAACGGCATAGGATAGTGCACAAGTATGCATGCAGAAGTAAGATAAATAAGTTCTTTAGTCTGAAATTCATCTTGTAAAGGTCATGTAAACGCACTTACTGTTGACTGTGGTGAGCAATGGCAGAGGGGGAAGAGTGCTTGAAACTTGTCTGAAAACAGTCATCATTTGCATTTCTGTTTGGTGTCTCCACACTTCATCTTAAAATATGACCTAGAGAGACAACAGTGGCAATTACCATGCTTGAGCAGGTATTAGAGTCATCATGTCTCTGAAAAACACTCCTATCATTTAGCTTTCTTTGGTGCTGGAGAGACGCCACTTTACTCTTGTGTAACGTTTCAAGCTAATGAGAAAAGATAGCAACTCTCTTGCTGAAATCTGCCCACAACTTTAATTATGTGAACTAAAACTTTGTTCCCAACTTTGTACATTTTCTAAATAATGGACCTGCATTTACATATTTTATATATGACTGCAACTCTCATGGGTATAGGCTTTGGACTGCTCTAAAGCAGTTTTATTATTGGAGGATTTAACATAATAATTCAGGCCTGGGTGTTTAGAAATGAGATAAATGTCTAAGGAAAAAGTTCTTCTAAATGCTTTTCCACAGAGCTGTCTGTGTTTTGGTCTGGATCCAGTCCTGGTGGATGTGTCTCAGTCTGGCGGGGGAACAGAGGGCTTTGCTGGGGAAGATGCCACAAAGACTGCAGTTGTAACCAAAGAGAATATTGATTAGAACAAGAACACGAGTCCATATGCTTGATACATTTTTAATACTCGACATAAGCCAGATCAATTAGAGACCAGGCTGTGCTTTAAAGACTCCATGATATCACATCACTTTTGGGCAATAGGGCCTAAGGTGACATTAAAAGCGGTTTATTTTGTTTCATGTATGCATTTCTCCATGGATGCCGCCGTTTATCTTGTTATCATGAATGCTTTGTTAAAGCATAAGGTCTACACGTGCATACATCTCAGATCGAAGCCTTCAGTTATCCAAGAAGAAGCTTTATTGTGGACAATGAACAAGGAAAGTCTCAAACATTAAGAGCAGAGCAGGGGCCGGCTGTATGAACATAACAGTAAGTTAAGACTGTATAAGCATTAGTCTGACCAACTGGCAATTAGTCGGGGCTAATCAGTCTTATACTTTTTTGGATTCAAATTAGACCAATCTACTTTTTATGTAAGTGACTTTAAAAAGTTATGGCAGGTCTTGAAGTAAAAGAAAAGTAAATAAGATGACTATAACCTTTAAGACTAACTGCCACAGGAGAGTCTTTTTGAGACTTACATACTTCACATGAAATGTTACAGTGAAACACTAATTACAACACCATTTATCTTGAAAAATGTGTATTTATTTTCTATTAATTTATCCAGAATATAAACAATTCTTATTCATTTATTAAAATAGAAATTAATAAGTGCTCTTATTTTTTTATTTATTAATGAATATAAACAATTCGGATTTATTAAGTAAGAATAAAGATTTACTTTTATTTTTCTATGAATGAATCCAGAATATAAAATATAAACAATTCTTTTAAAAAAGAAGTGTTTTTGAATTAAGAAGTGCTTAATTTTTTTTGTATTATTTAATCCAGAATATAAACAATTCTTATTTAGAAAATAAACAGAAATTAAGAAGATCTTATATTTATTTTCTATTAATTAATCCAGAATATAAACCATTCTTATTTTTAAAATAAGAATTAAGTAGTACTTTTATGTATTTATTTAATAATTTAATTAAAAACAAATTCTACCAAAATGGTAGAAAATTGAAAGATTTACAGTAGGATCACCAACTTTTCCTTAAAGGAAAGAAAAGCTATATATGTGCATGGAATCATCTCTCATATCCTCTACCAGATTATTGGCCAATCAATTAGTTACAGTGTTTCAAGCGTCTCATTGGCCTGGTCAGTGCAAACTGCAAATGTGTGTATTGCAATGGTGTATCATGGGGAGGAAGCACATGCCAGAGCTCCATCCCTCTGTGAGGTCACCATAGCAACCGGAGCCTTTTACCAGTCACTCGGGAATTCCGTTTTTGCACGGCTCACTTGCCAAGTAAGCAAGTCAACCCTTCGGCGGCTTGCCTTTCGCGTCTCTTTAGCAACCAGTTGCTATGCGGCTACTGTTGCCATGCGTGTGTGGTGGGATTTATGGGAATTCAGGCCCCCTGTAACTCTCTCTGTGATGTCTCTCCTCACCCACCCCCAAAATAACTCAGAAATGGTTTGATCGTCAGGGAGAACTTCTCTTGATAACGCTTATATTCAAGCTGAGGTTTTTTATAGAGACGTAAATAAAAGTGGAGTTGTGTGGGCTTGCACTGACAGTCAGCTGTGCCGTGATACGGTGATTTACATGATTCCTCCATTCACATCTATGAGCCGCTGTCAAAGCCATTTCCACGTCCTTGGGAGAGGGAATAAGTCAAAATAATGACAGTTCTGCGAAGCACAGCATTATGTAAAGAGACGTGTGTGACGTGGCGGAACAACAGTGATGCTGGAGTCTTGTGTGTGTGTTTGATCAACTCTGAGGGATCTTCTGTTCTGCGAGATGACTGTTTTGTGAATTGATCTTTTCTCTGAGATGCTCTTTAGAAGATTAAAGATGAGTGATGTTTTATGAAAGGGTTTGCGAGGCAGTGTTTGGGTTTATTAAGGAGGCAGGTGTCTCTCTGAACCTTCTTGGCAAAGATCACTATCATTTATACACACTCTGTATAATCCAAAAGAGCTGAATATCCCAGAGCTGAAACATGAGCTGTAAAATGACCAGTGTTATTTTAGGGTCATTGATATAGTTTTTGTTCATATATTTTGAATTCAAATTTATCTATATATTTTTTACTTTAAATGTAGTGCGTAATTTAGTTATTTTGTTTGATTTTTGTTAACTTTTCATTTAGCTTTTTTAAAAAATGTGTATAGTTTGTATTTAGAAAGAAATGTTAAAACTAAGTTTTAATGTTTATTTCATTTAAGTAACAATTTTTTATGATTTTAGTTTTAGTTAACGAAAACAACCCTGCCATGGACCTTTAAACAATTATTAATAATAATAATTGTATATAAATGTATAAGAATGGAAGCTCGTTTCCGCCACTGAATAACAAAAAAAGTAATTGCAACTTTTTATCTCACAATTTTGACTTTCTCAGAATTGCGTGATATAAACTCACAATTGTGATTGTGTTTTTTTTTTTGCTGACATTTTTTTCACAATTGTGAGTTTATATCTCACAATTATGACTTTTTTCTCGCAATTATGACTTTTTCTCTCGCAATTCTGAGAGAAAAAAAATCTGAATTGTGAGATAAAAAGTCACAATTATTTTTGAGTGGCGGAAACGAGCTTCCATATACTGTAAGTGAATCATTTCACCACTGTAAATATATTTTCACTAATTAACAAATAAGCTCATCAAATATTATAGGCTCTCAATTAAGATTTTTTTTTTAAATGCATGCATAATAATAATAATTTATGTATTTATTTATTAATTAAATTGTATAGTTTGAGGTTACTTTCACACGACAAATGGTTGTTGTTAGATTTAGTAACTGGCTGTTTTGTGACATCTGGAGATCATTCTCTACTCAAAATTACTTTCATTCTCATACTCAAAAATGTTCCAACGAATGTTATCGTGTATTGTACCAGGTATTGAGGTCGGGTACCACTGTCACGGAGTCAACATCTACAGCACCAGACCTCTGCACTTCGCCCACTCGTTCCCTGTCCCCTGAATACTAATCACCATCACCTGTCATCACCACCTGCCTGCACTTAGCACCACTAATCACCAGCACTATTTAGTCACCATACCCACAGCACTACACTGTCTGGTCTCATCATTCCACACTGAAAGACTTACCTGACTCTTCCATTGCTGATACTTACCTCGGTATGCCTTTCTTCTACCGAAGTCCTGATCCAGTCTGCCTTCATCTGTCTTCTGTCCAGATCCTCATCATCTACAGCCAAAAACCAGATAAGAAACTCAGTCAACTTAACCAACAGTGCTCTACTTTAATCTTCAACCACTCACCTGTTCTTCTGCTGAATAACATCTTGCGTTCAATAAATCCTGTTTACAAACTCTACCTGTTTGCATTCTTCTGCTCTGACAACCATTACTTCTGTTATGTAGATATGTTACACAATATCTACTGTAGATGTTCTAAGTAAAGCATGCACTTTAAAAGCTTAAATTGCCCTGTTAAATTACTCAAACTTTAACTGGCGAAGTTCAATTGACTTTTTTTTTTTTTTTTTTTTTTTTTTTTTTTTAAACTTGCAAAAGAAAAATTAAGTAAATTGTACTTGTTTTTTTTGTTTTGTTTTTTTTTTCCAGTGGTGCATGACGTCACCGGTTTCGCAAATTTGTGTTTTTATAGTTTACACTGAGACGGCAATGGTGTCGCTTTCAAAAACTTGCTCTTTGAAACCCATTTTCAAAAGTTTGCGTTTTCAGGCCCCCAAAACGCAGTTGTTGTGTAAACGAATGGCCAAAACACATAAAAAAAAAATCTGTTTTTAGTTGAAAACAGTGTTGTGTAAACGGCCCCTCAGTCAGCTTCCAAAAACTAATGGAGTAATTTGTAATCCGATTACTTTTTTCAAGTAATTATAAAAGTAACACTATTTTTAAATGTACAACAAAACATCTGATTTACTTATTCAAAAAAAGTAATAAAAGTTATAAAATGTGTCACCTTTTTCAGACCTTCTGAGTTTGCAGGTATGATTTAATCTCACTTTATTAACCAATGTCTTTGCTGCTGACTGTTTCAACCATAGTAATAAGCAATAATGATTTTAGATAAACATCACTTTTGTGTTTCATTTTTTAGTTTTTATTGCTGAACTTTCTTCTCCTGCGTCTTATTCTTCTGCGATCCAGAATGTCAGCACAGCTGAGGTTAGTTTTAGCTTCGCCCTCTATTGTACACGCGTAAATATGCATTTCTTTCAGTCTGAGGCTTATTCATTTCACTTTTGGTGTGAAAGGGCCTTAACATTTGACAATTTTTTCGTTCTTAAATAAAAACAAGGAAGCCCAGCCCAGGTGAGAAAAAAGTAACACAAAATTACTGTAACATTAACAATTGCACTACTTTCCATAAAAAGCAACTAAGTAACGCAATTAGTTATTTTTTAGGGAGTGATGCAATATTGTAACGCATTACTTTTAAAAGTGACCAATCCCCAACACACAGTTGTGAGAAAAGCTCAAGCAGATCACAATCAGATGTTATTATTAAAACTGTTTCTGGTTGAAAACACTTATTACATGATTAAATGATAATTATGCCAGAAAATCTGTCTAGCATGTGTTCTGTAGCCTTTCTGATAGCTTTATTCTTTGACAGTTAGCTCATTACCTTATTTGCTCCCACCAATGTGAGGATTTAATTTGGAATCCCTGGACAACAAGAGCGAAAATTAAACTAGTATTTAATGAGAGAGTTGTAATGATTTGGGCCACAAGGGGGACGGAAAGAACAGATGGACTGAATGATTAATGCAATTCATCATATTCATTCAACAATGGATTTCTGTGACAGCTGATGTCGTTTAAAGTTCTATCCTCCTGAATGTGAATGTATGTGAAGAATGTGAAGCATCAGGACCAGAGAGAGAAAACAGTGAAGACTTTCTTCTAAAGATTGAAGAAAAATGTATGAGGGCCAGTGATGTGATTATACAATAAAAATGCAATTCATACAAAATATGTTTTGAAAAACACCTTTGCTATAATGAACAGTCTCAATTCCTGAATTAGGTAATCTTGAACATTTTTAGTGAAGTAAAAAAAAAAAAAAAAAAAGAGAAAGGTTACAATAACAAATGTTGGCAATGGCATAAACATGTTATAGCATAATATTTTATTATTTCTTTGAAGGACAAGCAGTGAAGCAAATATGTTGCCTGAGTCACAACCAGACTGCTTTTAAATACTTTCATTCAGCAAGGATGCATTAAATTGATCAAAAGTGACAGACATTTAAAATGATAATAATAAAAAAACATTTGTTCAAAATGTTCTTTTTAACTTTTTATTCATCAATGAATCTTAAAAAAAAATCGTATCACAGTTTCCAAAAAAATATGAAGCAGCTCAAATGTATTCATAATTAATAATAAAAAGAAATGTTTCTTGAGCAAATCAGAATAATACAATGATATCTGAAGGATCACGTGACACTGAAGACTGGAGTAATGATGCTGAAAATTCAGCTTTACATCACAGGAATAAATTGCATTTTAAAATTTATTCAAACTGTAAACAGTTATTTTAAATATGAATAATATGTCACAGTATTACTGTTTTTACTATATTTTGAAGCCTTGGTATGTCTCGTCTGGACTTCTTTCAAAAACAAACAAACAAAAAAACATACTATTTTGTTTATTTGCATTGTTTGTTATATTTTAGTTGTGAATATAGGCTACTTGATGGCTTGAAACTGGACTCTCATTCGGCTACAGCTCCTCTCAGGGTCAGAAACGATCTTTTGATTAACGTCGACCTTGCAGCACCTCTTGCATGATAACGAGCAGTTGTGACGATAGTCCCTCCCATGGTTATGAATAATACATGACATTACAGTTGGTCAAGGCAGAGGTTGTGCTGCTGTCTGTCTGTGCAGCGTGGCGTGTCTCATTCAGGCTGGCATCGCATTCATTCACACACACACTGCAGTGGTGCATTGCTTTCTTCTGATTCTCGACTAGTCCTCTGCGCTCCGTTGCCATTGCACACACTCACTGGCGTTATTGCCCTCTGTAGAACGGAGAAACCAGCCAATGTTCAGCACAAGTATCCGCGGAAGGGAAAGGAGAACGTATTTTGTGGCTGGTGGAAAGCTGTCATGAGAAAAAGCACGCGAAGGAAACACATCACTCAGGATACACCGGTGAAGAGTGCGGACGCGAGCGGAGGAAGGTGGGACGGAAAGTAAAAGATAAGCAAGGTAGGCTACGTCTTCGCCTGGAGTATGTGTGTGTGTGTGTGTGTGTGTGTGTGTGTGTGTGTCATTAATCACCGTGTGTTGCCAGAAGGTAATGGTAATCCAGGATAAAACCTTTCATGCACCGATTTCCTCAGTGACGACTGATATTTGATACGAATCCTTCCTTTGCTTGTCAGCTTTTACAAAAAATGACCATGCTAACCAATTTATGCAAATACCACAGTTTCTACAGTCGTTGTTAGTTTTAGCCTGCAACAATAGATCAACATGGATCCATTTCACACGGTTTTTCCACAAATGTTTTATGATAATATCGCGAATAGCAACGACATTGGCGGTTAGTGCCGGTTTTAGACTTCTGGGGCCCTAAGCAAAACTTTGTCCGGGCCTTCATAAAAACCCCAATGACCCCCACTGTCAGTCAACAACAGTGGGTTGAAAAGTTCAGTAATGCAATGAAAAAATAAAACAGAAAAAAAAGATATGCATGAAATGAACAATTTAGCCTACTACTAGTAGCCTTCTATACAGACATTTAATAAAGTAATCAAATGTAAAAAATAAATAAATGAAGCATTGCATAGTCTTCACTGTATGAATGAAATATACATTGATTCTTATTAAAGTTATTCAGTGAGGTGCAGTGAATAATTCTCTCATTTTCTTTTGTTGTTTCATAAACATTAAACGACAGACAGCAGTGGGATTATTAGGCTGCTGTCACTTTAAGACCAAATGCACAGATCTAATATGACAAGCATTCGATTACTTTCCCAGCTGTTTATGTTCACTGAAGACACAACTGAATGCGTTTACATTTATTTTTGACTCATTGTTGCGTGTACTTGACCGTTTAAGTGCACGCCCGAAGCCCAAAGTAGTCTGTACTTGTCCATGTTTCTCTCCATCTCGGATCGAGTGGGCCGAAAGCCGCCTGTTGAACAGCTTGTCTTTCGCAGCTCAGTACACTTTTACATGGTTTACATGAAACGATATTGTGTGGATATTTCACAGTGATCAGCGTGATGTTAGCGCAATTAAATCTTACTAAATCAACATTGGCTCAAAACATAATTTCTTCACTTGCTCCAAGTGGTTGTATAGATAATCAAATGCCTGTTGAGTAATTTTAGTCACATGTGGTTGTGTTAGTGTGAAAATAGTGCAACATACTAAATACAGCTGCAAGTGTTCAACAAGACAGTCATCTTCCAGCAGATAACACTTCAAATAAGTTTTTGAGACGATCTATCTCTTAATTTTTTGGTAATGGTTGATACAGATGTAACTTATTTATGATTATATTAATGACTACATGAAATCTATTTTCTAAATGCATGTTATGTAGCCTATCCTAAAGTAGTGAATATTTATAATGAATATTATCCATAGAGATTTTTTTTTACCTAACATGCCCAGCATATTTTTCGATAATACGTTGCACTCGGTTGTACGTCAACAATATGGAAGAAGATGTCATTTTAAAGTGATGCTCATGGACCAGTTTCATTCTGTCATGCCTGACCAGTAAAACTAGTTTAAGCATCACAATTCCCCCTCAGACGATGCTGGATTGATCCACAAAGTAACTTTATTGGAATTTTACATGAATTATTAAGAACTCTGTTAAAGGGGTCATATAATGCCATTTTTGTACAAGCTAATATGATTCTTTAGGGTCTAAATAAAAAGTTTGTAATATACTTTAATTAAAAATTCTCATTAGTATTGTAAGAAAACACTCATTTTACCTGGTCAAAAACAGCTCTGTTTTCAGCACGCCGTTTAAGTGCATGTGTCTTTAAATGATAATGAGCTTTGCTCACCCCGCCCCTCTGTTCTGTGCATACACCCTTTGTAATAATAACACAATAACCACAACACGTTGTTCATTATAAACGTGGGATTATGAATTATATTGAGAACGTCGTACATAGAAAACATGCCGTAATGTACCCTGAGTGTAAACCTAGCTGCATTCATCGTGAAGTGTGCTAGTGATTTGCAAAGATTAATATAAAGATTAATAAAACGTTACACTCACTTCAGTTATTCTGGAGGTGCAGCAGGAACACGAATAGTTGGTACCGATCCTTTTTTCAGGAGCAGCTTCTTAGCAAAACCAGCTTTATACTGACCCTCGTTTATAAAGCAGTCTGGTGTGTGAAATGATTCGGCAAACATGAAAGCATTGACGTTGATCGTGGGGAATATTCCCTTCGAAAACAAAACTCAGCCACTGCGTCTTCAGCGGTTCGGATTTAGGAACATCAAAATGATGCTGTGTTCGTTATTGCACCCAAGAACAGAACACCACAATCACTTAGACGCCATTCTGCTCATAGACAGTGCTCCAGCGTATCAACAATGACGCGCGGACTATGATTGACAGCTCGCTCATGAGCGAGGGCGGGTCTGTGTTGAAACGCTGCTGTCAATCAACAATCGTGGGAGGGGCGTCCGACCCTGTGATGTCACACAGTCGAACGGCTTGATTTGAGAGAGGGGAAAACATATAAGAAGATTTAAAAAAAAACACTGGATGGATTTTTATCATTTTATGATGGTTGTGTACAGGCACTGCCAACACACATTTCAGTACAATCAACTTGTAAAAGTGCGTACCATTATATGACCCCTTTAACTTAAATACATCAGCAGTAAACATAACATTTATAGATCTTCAGTAATGTGTTTGCACTATTCAAACAGCCTTCAGATATGTTTAAAAGACTTGCAGATGAAACAATAGTCTGATTTCTTGTGTTTTTTATTGTTTTATGTTTTGTATCATATACATCAGACTTGTAATGTAAATCAGTGAGAGTTTTATAACAGTACTGCTTGCATAAAATGCATATAAATTTCAGTTATCGCTATATCTCGAAATTATGTCTCAAGATGATATTTAAATGCCTAGTTTTATGATCAAACTCTGTAGCTTTAAGAGGGCAGTGATGATTGAGAGATGTACAAACAAGCATTCCTCATAAGACTGATGCATCATATTTGATTTTCCCCAAAAAATAAAAATAAATTATGTGGAGATAATCAAATAAACCTCAGTCCAGTTAATGTTTGTTTTTATTGCTAACAATATAGAAGTTATTGCTACATTTACTTTATAAAAACCTGTAATGATTTCACAGAAAAGACACGTGTACTGTGACCTGAAGGTGGACGTTTTAACAATATGCTAAAAGGCTTTGTACATGCTAAATCAGATGACAGAAGGCATGAAGTAGATTGTGCAACAGGTTTTTCTGCAACACTGAAGAAGCAGTGTGTGTAGGGTGCATCTCCAGGCCATTCAGACAGCCTTCAGATGTGTTTTATAACCAAGAACTAATAGGCTGAAGGGTTTTGGTATCGTATTGTTACTCTCTGAATAGAAATCAAATTGTGATTCGCACCCCTAGTGACCACGCCGCCCTCACTCACACACACATCGTTCTTGCCTTCTGCTCGGCTCTTTATTATGGTCTTTCTGCCTGGTTCTGCTTGCTCTCACTCCCGTAGATTCTGGCTCATTTGCTTTTATGCGGCCAGAAAACGGTCCTAATGTGCTGGAAGTAGAGCTGGGCTTCCTCTCTGAGAGTCATTTTCTCTGGATGATGAGGAAGATTGAACTCTGTCAACAGCCAATCAGAAAGCCCGAAGGATAGCATTGTAGGCCGGGGAAGTATACATGGCCTTGGGATATGAGAAACCTGATTTCACAGCAGGCATGAGATTGTTCACATGAGTAGTAATGTTCAATTTGTAAGAAAGAGAGAGAGAATAAACAGTATACCATTTCATTCACTTGCATCTGTTTCTGAGCACGCTTTTAGCATCACTCACTGGACATTTAAGTGTTGCTTACTTAAGTTGACTCTAGTTAGTAACGACCAGTCCCGCAGGCAATTGATCCGCTTCATTGAGAGTGAGTTTCAAAGTCCTAATTTTACTTGTTAACAGTGCATCTGCTAATTTTCTGCCAGTTTTACTGATTGTTTTTGGCATATAATGTTTAAAGTCCCCCTGTGGTGAAAATCTAGCTTTTAATGTTGTTTATATGTTTTTAATATGCTTTAAGACTAACCATGTGTAAATTCATAAGTCGACACCATTGCTGAGTATTTCCTCCTTAAAACTGCAGTGAACCAAAGACAGTCTCAAAAACACGCTTTGAAATCGCTGGTGTTTCTGACGTCACAAACTACTTTGTAACCAATCAGATCAACGTGTGATCGTCAACGAGTGGATCTCTGAGCTGAGTGAGTGAGTGGAGGCGGGCTCATTTGCATATTCATAGAACCGCGTATACTAAATGAGGCAAGGGTGTCGAGTTACATTCAAGAGATTTTAATGCATGAAGTTTTTTTTAAAGGAAAAAACATTTAAATATGTCATTTTGGTGATCAAAGATGAGTTTTAAGGGATAAAATGATTGACTACAGGGGGACTTTAATGCATAGATTGTTTTAGGTATAGACTGCCCCTAACTATAAAACCCTTGGAATTAAAGAAAATCCTGAGTTTCCCACTCGTAATTATGACTTTGTGGTGACATTCATGTGCGTTCAACTCAGTACGATCTTTCCGGCATGACTACTTGAACGCACCATTATTGTACCCAGAACATAGGCGGAATCCGTAATGAAGGTGTACCCGGCAGTGTAATGACTTTAGTTACGGTGTTCGTCGAAGGTCAGAATAGATGAGGAGAATCATTATGATGACAAAAAAAATGACAGACATTTCCATTCGGACAGGATTAGATTTCTCAGAGGATTTGACAAAACAAAAGGTAATTTTCTCCATCATTTTTGCAGAGCTTGTGTGAGAAAAACACAGATGTGTTTGATTGAGGCAGGATTGATTGTGAAACAGAAATGTACCTGACCTCCGCTGGGTAAACTGGCTCTGTCTGAATAGACCTACGGCTGGTGCTAAATAGAATTGTGTGCTCTTTTCCCCCCCAGATATTCAGTTTTACGCTTTTGTGTGTTTCTGTGAGGATGTCTTCAGTAAGTACTGAGCAAATCCCTGCGGTGCTTAACCTCTACTGTCGCTGCTTCTTAACCAATTAGCCAGCTGCCGTTGTTGTCCCAGAAGATAATTAAAGGTAAATATGTTCATGTGTGTGTGTTTGTGATGGACTAGCTCAATGTGTGTGATTCATCTTTTTGTAAAATGTGACCCTGGATCACAAAACCAGTCACATGTCGCACGGTAAATATTTGCGGCAATAGCCAACAATATATTGTATGGGTCAAAAATATAGTTTTTTTCTTTTATGCCAAAAATCATTAGGATATTAAGTTAAGATCATGTTCCATGAAGATATTTTGTACATTTCCTACTGTAAATATATATATAAAAAATATTTTTTGTGAGTGAATGCAGCACAATCGCGCACGTAAATGGACAACTTTAAAGGCGATTTTCTCAATGTTTTAAAAAATAAAATCTCAATTTTTAAAAAATGACCCATGTGACTGGTTTTGTGGTCCAGGGTCACAAATGTATGTTGACATTTTTGACACACGTAATGGTTTTGAATGTTTAAGTGACGTTAACCACTTTAAATGCCTTCCCATGAAAATCAGGAATGTCTACTGATACACACCAAAAACTAAAGGTTCCAAAAGGGATTTTTCACATCAATGCCATAAAAGAGCCATTTTTGGTTTCCCAAAGAACCTTTCAGTGAACAGTTCTTAAAGTTCCCCTGTAGTCAATAATTGTATCACTTAAAACTCATCTTTAATCACCAAATTGACAAAATGTCTTCATGCCTTAAAATAGCTTGAATGTAACTCGACACCCTTGCCTCATTTAGTTCTATGAATATGCAAATGAGCCCCGCCTCCACTCACTCACTCAGCTCAGAGATTGACTCCTTGACGATCACACGTTGATCTGATTGGTTACAAGGTAGTTTGTGACGTCAGAAACACCAGCGATTTCAAAGCGTGTTTTTGAGACTGTCTTTGGTTCACTGCGGTTTTAAAGAGAAAATACTCAGCAATGGTGTCGACTTATGAATTTACACATGGTTTGTCTTAAAGCATATTAAAAACACCACATAGACAAATAAACAACATTAAAAGCTTGATTTTTACTTGATTGTGGGACTAAAAACCAGAGTGTGAAGATCATTTTGAAAAGCTAAAGAACCCTTTTCCACTATAAAGACCTTTTTCTGCAATGAAAAGGTTCCATAGATGTTAACGGTTCTTCCAAAAATGCCAATAAAGAACCTTTCTTGTTAAGAGTTTATAATGAGATGTAAGTGGATATAAATGGCAGGTTGTTGCCGTTCTCAAGGACACTGCGCCCCTCTTTCACCTGAGTGCCTTTGGAGGTCTAAAAATACATACACCTGTTCTTAATAAAAAAACACTCAAGCAGATACTTCATCTTTCTGTGCATTATGAATAAATCCTGTGAGATTGTTCTGCAATAGCAAATCCACATAATTGAATTCCCTGTGCGTGTCAAAATCATTTCTATGGTCAGGTTGGTTGTTTGACTCTTTGATATTTCAATGATAAGTCTTACTTTTCTCATGCATTGCATTAGTCGGATTTGTATTCTAACCAGTGTGATATTTCCCTTGATGTAAGGTTGATGGAGCCGAAACCTCCCATCAAAATTCACTTTCATAGTGGCATTTGTTGAGAGTTTTAATGTACTATATCTGACAGATTTTATTATTGGCCAGTTATTAATTCACAGCAAGTTCTGCTGATTATTTCAAACTGTTTACTCTTGCTTTTTCATCACTGTATTATTATAATCATTTTTCATCAGTTTGTGATCACATCCAGGAAAGGCCATTTATTTCAGCATTGATAAATAACTATTTATGCATTTGCTCTGAAATGCCTCAAAATGTTTTGTTTTTTTCCCCAATTCATTTCAAATGAACAGCCATTAATGCCAAGCATATTAGAAATGCTGTTTTAAAGGTCTATTGAACATAATCAAGGGATGTTTTCACATTGATTTATACTAAAACAAGGAAGAACGAATTTCCATTATTGTCAGTAAAATACATAGTCACGAATGGCAATTGATTGCAGAAGTGCCTGCCTTGGTTCCTTGGTTTTCCATTTATTTCATCCATAGGGATTTAAAAAAAAATCTTTGTTAAAGCATTATAAGCTGTGAACCCAGCTAACCATCTGTGATTAGATTAATAACATTACAAACTTTGGTTTGAAGCAAAAAATATTTAAAAATCAGAAAAACGGTATAAGACTGTGTATTTAAAAGAACTACAATCCCATGCATGAAGCATTGTGAACAGCATAATCAAATAAACGATGTATAAAACTTTTCATTTAAAAATGTGGATAATATTTATAAAAATAATCAATTTTAAGTGTTTTTGATTGTTTCGACTCTGATTGGTGGAATTTTCTGAACAGCATCATGGGCAATGTAGTTTTTCACCACGAATTTGGCTTTTAAACACTATTATTTTAAAAGTTATTTAGGCTAACAGCTTAAACAGAAGCAAATACTATCGAATAACATCCTCGTAGCTCACAGTAAGGCTGTCTTTATAGGCTTACAAGTTATCGTTAAATGAATGTAGATTTTTCTTCCAGAACCCGACTGTTGCTCTATATATGGCTACATATATATTCAAGTCAAGTGAGTTGTTGTTCCGCTATTTATAGAGACATATAAAGGACCGAAATGTCGTGCCTCACAGGACCATGCATGGTGTTACCAATAAGTACACAGCCTACTGTATATGAAAAAGGTACGCTAACTAAACATATGCATATACTCTGATTTACAGGCATGTAGAAACACCTAGTGCAGAGAGACTGTGCAAAAGAGACACTCAGGGCAAACAGGGCAAATGGAAACATTTTGTTGCTGAAATGATTCGGTGAGAAGGAGAAAGAAGCAAAACATTTATGTAGCTTCTGTCAGTTTAGCCAGAGTTCCATATGTTCCCTTTGAGTGAATGCTGAAGAGTGTATATTTAGACCCTCTGAATGGATTCAGTGCACTATTACCGTACGTTTGTGGAGAATACATGCCATGCCATGTATACAGCCTGTTACAGTTATGTAATGTACAATATAGTTTAATGTTAAAGGGATAGTTTACCTAAAAATGAAAATTCTGTCATCATTTACTCACCCTCATGTTGTACCAAACCTGTATGAGTGTCTTTCTTCTGTTGAACACAAAAGAAGATATTTTAAGAAATGTTAGTAACCAGACAGTTTACCGTCGCCATTGACTTCCACAGTTGGAGGAAAAAATAATTAATTCAGTTTATTTTTTAAAGGATTGACTGCATTAATAGGAAACAATAGTAGGTTAATGCCAAACCAAAGGTGATCTTTTTAGCATTTTTATCGGGTTATTTGAAACAATCATATTTGTTTGTTTTTCAAAAACATTGACGGTGCATTATTAATAATAACAAGAATTGTTATTTTCTCGTCATATTTTCATCAACAGTATGTTTTAATTAAAGTTTCATCATCGAAATGATATGTAGGACCCCAGTTAATCGATTAATCGTTTGACTGAGCTATCCGGGACTGGAAAGGAAAAAAATAACAACAAAAATGCCCATCCCTAGTCACTTGGTGAATTCATCTGTCACAGTGTTTGTTTGTTTGTTTCAAATGCATTTAAAACTGTGTAACCCTGTAAAGCTAGACAAATATGAAATAATAGTCAGAAAAAAGTTAATTGTTTGAAATTGAATAGTTTAATGTGGAAGCTTGTTTCCACCTCAGAATAAAAAATAAAAAAGGTAATCGCAACTTTTTATCTCACAATTTTGACTTTTTTCTCGCAATTGCGAGTTATAAAGTAAGAATTGTGTGGGAAAAAAGTCAGAATTGTGAAATAAGTTGCAATTACCTTTTTTATTTTTTATTCAGTGGCAGAAACAAACTTCCATAGTGTAATGAACTTTTAGACAAAAAAACTAAACAAATTTTTTTAACACAAAGTAGGCCCATGTGTTTTATGATGAGTATCATATTTGACACATCACGCTTTTATGACTCATGACATGAGAATATGGAGCTCAAACTTGGAGGAAAAATACTTTTTATTCAGAGGCTCAAACTGAGCAAAAAAATGAAATTTTTTGCAGATGTTGATATTTATATGACCAAAAAGTAAGATGGAATTCTGACAGCTTGTAATGTAAATCAATGAAATCTTTATAACAGTATAACAGACTATAAAAGGTTAAAATAATCGTCGAAACAAAAATATTATAACTGGCTGATAAAATCTGACAGACAGAGTAATCCATTTTTCATAGATCAACCTTGATGGACGAAACCTTCTTTTGAGTCCAGTGGGAAGGAATGGAAATTTATGATGAATGCCAAGCAGTTTGATATTATTTGTACAATATGTGTGATTTCTGTCTTTGTCCTTGATTGCTCTGGTTTCTGTTTCTTCGGTGGCGACCGCGATATGTGTCATCACAGCAATTACTCCCTGTAACGTCGTTTATGGAGGTAATGAATACGCAGGGGTCTCTACCGTACACGTGGAGCACAGCCAGGCCTCCCTTAGCTAGCAGGACTGATTCATACATAGTTTATGTGTGAATATAGTCATTATCATCACTGGCTGGCTGTCTGTCGCCACATTTGCTATCTAGTTATATGACACCGATTTAAAGGTGCTCGTCATCTTTTGATGGTGAAATTACAGTGCTTGTCCATGTGATGGTGCAATTACAGTATCGACTGTGTTTGTACACATTGCATAAACAACATTAGAGTGGATATGTAAAACAGAGATGTGTTTGCATCATGTCTGAATGTAGTGAAACGCTGCTGTGTGTTGGAGTGCAGAGGGAACGGTCATTTTCAGGTTAGAGTTCAAACACCTACAGACCCGCCATCATCTCTGATGGACAGATGAGCTTCAAATCATGAGTCAGTCAAGCTTTAAGGAACAAACCCTTTAATGTTGCTTTGCACACAACAGAGTCTATGATTAAAAGCCTCATTAGAGTTGATGTGGTCTAGTTTCAGTCTAGGATTGATTCTAGAATCTTCTATGATGAACGAGACGTTCGAAACCCATTTTACTTCTGTAATGTGATGCATTTCCTGCGTCTTCACGTGTAAATTCATGTTCTATTTGATGTTTGCACAGCTTTGAGTTAAAGGAGCTTTGATAATCCGCTGCTACTATATCAACACACCAGTTATTAAAACAAGTTGCTTAGTCAGGGTCGTCCTTTCACTCTAAAAAATGCAGGGTTGTTTTAACCCAAATTTGGGTCAAATATGGACAAACCCAACCGTTGGGTTAAAAAGGAAATTTAAAAATTTAACCCAACGGCTGGGTTTGTCCACATTTGACCCAAATTTGGGTTGAAACAACCCAGCATTGTTTAGAGTGGTGCAACCCGAGGCCCTGTGCTTTTGGGCCGATGTCATATTTTGGTTTGTTTTTGTATAGTTTATTTAAAAAAAAATTGTGTGCAACTACATGGATTTGATCCATTATAAAAAAAGAGATGGATTTTTGATGTTTTGATAAAATATGAAACTTTAAAATTAATTGGAATTAGTGTTGTTATTGTTAAATGAAACTATTTTTAAAAAATTGTTAATTGAAATCAAGCTGAAATAAAATAAAATTGTAGATTTTATTGAACTCGAAAGAAAATTGGAAATGTTATGGAATAAAAAATTCAAGTTGAGGTACTAAAATGAAATAAAAACTGAAATAAATATAAATTGCAGATGAATAAAAACTAATAGAAATGAAAAAAAGCCCATAACAAAATGACTTCAACTTAAACTGAAATTAAAACTGAAAAAAAAAAAAAAAAAAAAAGTAAATAAAAGCTAATTGAAAATATAACTAATGGTATATAATTAATACTAAAATAACACTGATTGGAATGTACTGATGAATATGCATATTATTTGTTTTAATTATGGACAAGAAACAAAAAGTTTCTACAAAGTGTTTTTATTTATTTAAATCGATTATGTATGTTTAAGCTGCAACAGTTTACAAAAAGGTCTCATTAATTAATATTAGTACGTTTAATATCATTAATTAACAAGTAGCTGTACATTTGTTACATAGTTTATTCATCTTTAGTTACATCAGTTGTACAGCTGTTCATTGTTAGTTCATGTAAGCTCGGGTCCATTAACTACAGATACAGCTTTTCATTTTAGTAATGCATTTTTTTCATCGTTAGTTCATGTTGATTAATATCGTTAACCAATGTTAATAAATGGAAATTTATTGTTCTTTCTTTCTTTCTTTCTTTCTTTTTCTTTCTTTCTTTCTTTCTTTCTTTCTTTCTTTCTTTCTTTCTTTCTTTCTTTCTTTCTTTCTTTCTTTCTTTCTTTCTTTCTTTCTTTCTAAAACATATAGTATGCATAAACTCATGAGTTAAATTTAAGTTTGTCTAAATTAAAAGAAACAAGTTCATTAAACTCAAAACAAGGAAACAATTCAGAATACTTAAAAGTGAGTCAGTTTTGTGAACTCAAAAGAAAAAGAAAGTTCAAAATACTCATAAAAGTTAATTTGATTTGATTTGAGTTCGCTCTACTAAACCAATTAATTATTTTGAGCCTTAGGGTTTGCAGTGCTCAATGTTATCATATGAATATATATATATATATATACACACACATCTAGGGATCTTTTACATATTTCTTTCGGGTCAGAAATCTCTCTGTTGTGATTAATTTCTGGCACTCTTTTGTCAGTCAAACCCTGAGCCGAAACACAAGCTAACCCTGTGAGACTTGCCTGAGATAGATTGAAAATTCACTGAATATTCAGAGGGGATTGGAATATGAAGATTCAGAATCTAGCAGAGCCTGTTGTTTTGCTTCTCTTCCTGAAAAAAATGGTCTTTATTTCCCTGGAGTGTGAAAGAAGTGAATAAAGGAAGTGACAGTACAGGACGTGTGATATTGCATCAGTTGGAGAGAGAGATTGAGGCAGAGAGAGAGAGGTCATGTTGAGGTAATTGTGTTATTTTATGAAGCTGCTTGTCTGACTGTTCAGTTTACTGCAAGGTATTGCTATTGTTCTTGTGCTTGAAAGTGTGGAGTCTAATTTGAAGTGGTGCAGAATAATAGAAATGTGGTTTGCGGCTTATGTTTTACAATGCAGGATTACCACCAGGCACTTTAAGTTCTAGAGGAAAGAGCCCTATTGTTTCCCTGCTCATGGATGCGGGTCCTCATTGTCCTGGACTGATGTTTTAAACTCAGGATAACCTCTGGGAAGAGGGACACTGACTCTACACTAATTGGCTCAGTGATGGAGACGGGTTTATGAGAGGCCACAGCTACACTGAAGAAGCCTGCAACCTTTGAACTTTAACTTCTGACCTTCGATGCTGATTTAATTTGTGCTATAATAGGATTTACTGCATCTGGTGCTATAAACTTCAGGGCGGTAAAAATGTGAATATAACAAGATCCAAAAAACTGAGACCCCAATGAAGATTTTAGGGTTTAAAAATAAAATAAAAAATTGGGGGATTTTGAAAAATGTAAAAAAAAACAAAAAAAAAAAAAAAACAGTTACAGTAAGATTTCATTTGTTAATATTAGATTATGAATTAGGCTAACATGAACTAACAATGAACTTTGTTAATGTTAGATAATAAAAATACAACTGTTCATTGTTTGTTCATGTTAGCGCAATGTTAACCCTAATGTTAACAGATTTAACTTTTGATTTTTGAAATGTGTTATTAAATGTTCAAAATAACATTTACTAAGATTAATACATGTTGTAGATGTGTTGTTCCTTGTTTGTTCAATTTAACTGATGTAGTTAACTAATGTTAACAAATAAAACCTTGCTGTAAAATAAAGTTACTGTACACTAAACATTTTTTTTTTAATTAATTTAATTGTAATTAAAGTATTAAATAATAAAATTAAGGCAAGATGATACATGTGAAAAGGGTAGATCTCACCTTACTACATCATATTGTTTTGTATTACAAGTTTTCTGCATGTTTAAATATGTAAATGATGCATAATTAAATATACATTAATTTGCATACATTTCCGAAACAACATTTTTGATAAAACCAGGTTCAAAAATCGTGTTTCAATCTGTTGACATATTGGAGTAAACCAGAAAATACTGTCAACCCAACCCAAACAAATCACCATGTTTTAGAAATAAAATGTTGTATTAAATCATTCAAATAATGTGTTAACAAACCCTTCAGAATAAAACTTTGGTAAAAGTTGGGTGTATGTAAGTGCTGCAGATTTCAGCCTCAGTTATCACTTCAGCCTTTTCAAATATGTATTGTATTTGAAATATACAGATTCAAATAGATAAAATAAATGTGCATTTTGTATGTTTTCTTTCCACTAGATTGAAAAAAGACATGTTTTAATAGCCCAAAATCTTAAAATTGACCAGTGCCTGAAAAAACAATGGATTTATCCATTGTTTGACCAGTGTCTCGCGTAGTTGAATAAAAATGTAAAGCAGTTTTGAACCCAACTGTATGCTTGTCTGTAAAGATTACTTTTAATACTGCACAAAAACATTCCCATATTCTACATCTAAAACAATACACACCTGTTATACCAAAATCCTCTCATGTATCACGTCATTGTCAAAAAAAAAAGATGTAGATTTGCGAGAATCCCCAAAAGCGCTGAGCACTGAGAGGCGAGTGTGAGAGGGAATGGATCTGAATGTGCTTCACTGTAGTGCTGCTTCAGTATCTGCCCGTATCACTCACTCCAGATAATAACCCTGCTTTAGCATATCTGTCTGCCTGCGGGATATCATATCTCTCACAGCGCGAGGCCTACAATAGAGGCTCTCAGAGGAACCTTCTCCCAACTACACAAATAGGCAACACAGTTAGCATGTAGCATGACGCAAATTCAAAGTCAACATGTCTTGTTTTTTACTGAGAGATTTTAGCATGTATAGGCCCAATTATGAGTCTAATGATTATTAATGTCTTGTTTAGAAAGCATATTAGTATGTTTGAGTAAAAGCCCGTTTACAATGAATCTGATGCAACCTAACACCAAGTATTCACAATTTTTGCCACCAAAACTATTCAAACTTAGTTTGTCCCAGAATTTTCCTCAGTCCCTAAAGAACATTTGAGTATTTGAGTGAATTGTTCAGAATTCAGGAACTTGAGGAAAGTTTGACTTAAGTTAGTCCTTAAAGACTCTATCTATGAAATGGTTTGAATTCACTTCAAGAAAGCTTTCAGTATGAAAACGATTAAACTGGTAGTTCACTGGAAGTATACTTCAAAGTGTACTTTGGTTAACCTAAAAAGTAAACTATAGCTTAGTATATAGCTAGTAATTTAACAGTTCACTTAATGTATTTCACAGTACAGTTGCAATAGAAACTTGGATGTAAACTAGTTGTGTACTCAATGCTACTACTGTTGCACTTAAAAGTGTACTTTTATAAACTAATGCCCTGTTTCACCTGGTATTAAGTTGTTTTTTGATCGATCGGATTACAAGTAGACGAGAGATGCATTCCCGTTTACACCTGGTGTTTTAATCCGTCTCTTTTATCCACTTTTAACCACTTCTGTCCTGATTTCTTCGAGGGAAGGGTCTATGTGCTGGTAAATGTATGGGTTTTTTCAGATCTTTTGATTTAATGGATGAAATAAGCTCGCACAATTTACTAATGAACGCGCCCAGAGACAACGAAAAAACACAGAGCACAGCTTTCGTTTCTGCTCTGACAGCCTCAAGTGTGTGTTAGAAATCAGGAATGATGAGAGAACATTGAGCTTGGTACGTTTTTCATCTTCAAACCAAACTTGGGTCTCCAGCCAAAGTTTAAATCCCGTCTGAGTTTGCTTCCCATTATGTTAATCATTAGGTCAGTAGGTGGAGAGTTCGACCACATGAGCATTTACCCTACGAAAGCAATCCGGTCGAATGTATTTTCGACTGGTCGAAAAGTGGACAAGCTCAAAACATTTTAAACCCCGTTTACACCTGTATTTAGCACCGTCCACTTGTGATCCGATTGACCAAAACGCATCTTAATACCAGGTGTAAACAGGGCCTTAAAAGTGGACCAATTTAGTTCCAAGAAGTATTGAATTGGTACACTTAGTACACTGATTCTAGTATACTTCGTAAATTACACTTGGAACATACTTAAACTTATGTTTACTAGTTCACAGCATAGCCATATAGTTCACAGTAAAGTTGCAACAGAAAAGAAAAACTTAGATGTAGGGATGAACCGATGCATCGGCTGAACATCGGTAACGGGCGATATTTGCCTCGTTAACTGCCATCGGCCATCGGGAAATAAAAATGATATTCGCCGATGTCACATGGGCGTCAGTTTGGTTTGAAATGTGCTGGGGACAGAGAGCATTCGGAAGTGCATTTTCAGAAGTGCTGGGTACAATGACGCATTCATTTTTTTTCTCTCTTTCGCGCAGGTTATGTTTTGAAAGACGATGTCCTGTAGCTCAGGCACGGCCCCACTTTTCAACAGGCCCACCCAAAACTTTCAAAAATATATATATATTTTTTTAAAACAAACAAAAAAAACTTTTACTATATTATAATTTTGTCAATAATTATAAAAAAAAATCGCCAATAAGCTCATAATTTGTGCTAAAATAGTGTAGTTTTAAAAACCATTTTAAAAAACTGGTTATATTTTGATGTTTCTGCGCAAGTTCAGCAGACAGTGAGGTTCGGGTTTGTTCCGATCAGAGCTCGTGAGTGGAGAGCGCATTTCTGAATATTCCGCTCCGCTCGTTCATTCCGCAGGGTCGCTCGCTCAACCCAGATGTCCTGTTGCCTGGTTCGAAAATATGTGGAATAAGGGCTGCTTCCGACTAAAAGTTTTTTTCTAGTCGACTAGTAGGCTAGTTGTTCATTTAAGTCATTCGTGGACAAATCGCCCCTTTATATTAATTTAATTACTTATATAGCCTACAGGATAATGAGCGTTTACGTAATATAGCCGCACTCAAGCGCACGATAAAGCTTGCCACAAAGAACCGGTAAAAGTAATGATTATGAATGCGTCTAAATGTGTCTAAATACGCTGTGAATGTGCATTATACGCTGAGTTTCGGTTCATTTATGAGACGAACTCCAGTTCACTCGCCGGCGCCTCCATATCGTGATTCTGCTATATTTAATTCTTATTTATTAAATCCAGGCAATTGGTTCATGAAACATTGATTAAAATTAAGATATAATTCATTCAAAACGAAATTCAATTTAAAGAAAGGCAGCTGTTCTGTTTGAGGTCTCTGTGAAAGTTTTAAAGCAGTCTTTTAGTGCTGCTTTCAGAGCGCTCACGTCCATAACAGAGAACTGACACATTGTTTTTTCCCTCATAAATGCGAACACGAAAAAAATAAAATGAATATTATAATGTTTTTTTGTTGGGTCAGACAATGATTACCAAATTTCTCTCTCATATTGCTCCTCATAACCACTGAAAAAGAACTTGTCATAAATAAGGTTATAACTAATGTCAACCAGAAAGTGACATTTAAAGGTTGTTTTTGTTTCATAAATTGGTCTGATTGAATTTGTGCTCATTCTAGGATAGTGTGATCAAGAGCCGAAAGACTTGTATGTTTCCGTGGCACAAAAGAAGGAATAAATAACAAAAAGAAAAAACATCGGCATCGGCCATTAGCCAAGTTGTTATGTTAAACATCGGTATCGGTATCGGCCCAGAATTTCCCAATCGGTGCATCCCTACTTAGATGTAAACCAGTTGTGTATCTTTAAGTCTACTACTGTTATAAAGTACTCCTAAACATATACTTCTATGAACTAAAAAGTGAGCTAATTTAGTCCCGAGAAGAAATGGTACACTTACACTTAAGTATATTACTAGTACATTGATTTTAGTATACTTAAAGTATACTTGGAAAATATACTTGAATTTAAGTTGGCATTATAAAATGAACTTGACGTATTATTTTTTGTAAAGGTTGTATTATGGACTAAAGCAATGAAGCCACCAGTTTGCAACCAGTTGATGGATTCAAAGTATTAGCTTTAAAGCAGCTGAAGACAAACACAGGATACTTAGAATTTTCTCATTCTATTATTTCATTGGACAAAACGTTTCTAAGGGCCCTATTTTAACGATCTAAGCACATGGTCTAAAGCGCACGGCGCAAGTTCACTTAGGGCGTGTCCGAATCCACTTTTGCTAGTTTAACAACAAAAAAAATGGTCGGTGCTCCGGGGCATGGTCTAAAAGGGTTGTCCCTATTCTCTTAATGGGTAATGGGTGTGTTTTGGGATTTACGTGCGTTAAACCAATCAGAGTCTCATCTCCCGTTCCCTTTAAATTCCAGTTGCGCTCGCGCCATGGCGGATTCGCTATTTACATGACGGAATTTGATAGTGGAAAGACTGAATGCGTCTCCAGAGCGCAAACAGATCTGCTCATGCGCGAGGTAAAAGTGCGCAAGCAGAACATATACGGGACAAGCCGGATTCCACCATATCTTTATGTACACAATAATAATCTTTTACATTGTAATCCTTTTATTTTAAATATTTGGCATGTTTGTGTGCTGCTGTACGTCCCTGTGTGTGTAATAAGCAGAGTGTACGCGCGTTGTGGACCCGCCTATAGGCGCACATTACTAACACGCTCTTTAAATAACAAAAAAATAAATATTGCGCCATTGACTTTAGACCAGGTTTCAGTTGGTCAATGACTTAGTCTATTTCTGTTGCCTCAAAATAGCAACGCGCCATCAATGCGCCAGAACACACCTCGTTCTCAGACCAGCAGCCCATGGGCGCACAAATGGGTGCAAATGCTTTTGCTATTTAAACAACGTGGCGCAGGACTGAAAATGATAACTGCGTTGGACTGAAACTAGCAAAAAACACTTGCGTTGCGCTTAGCGCTGCATTGCGCCGGGTGTAAGATAGGGCCCATAGTGCAGAATGATTTTGATGCATTTTATTGAAAGAGAAAGACTGTAAATGTATCACTGCCAAAAGTTTATTTTCTTCTGGTACATTTAGGGGCACACTAAAAGTCACAAAATATAGATTTAACGAGGTCTGTAAGTCATAACTATTTGTGAAAAATTCAGACAGCAACTATTGACTGTTGTCCGTATAAAAATGCTAGACATGTCTCCCTACCACAGAGATCAGGCCAATCTTCATTCACTCTCACTGAGCGTTTTTATGAACACGTTGAGCTTGGCGGTAAAACTTTCTAAGCCTCGGGCTAGTGTCACATAAGCCTCATCCACAAAGACAAAAGCATTTTAAATGGGAAAGTCCCATTGGAGGCCATAAACAAAGAAGCGCAGTAAAGTCTGTGTTGCATGACTGAGTAGACATTAATAGTGGCCTTTTTAATGTGAAGGGTTTGAGTTGAGTTTGAAGGATTCTTTTGTGCGGTTGTGGCAATCTGTCATCGTCCTCCTTGCTCGGTTTTTTTTTTTTTTTTTTTTGGTCAGTGCACTGGCATTTGGAGTGGGTGTCGGAGTTGACAGCCTAAACATTGAGAGAAAAGTGGGATTGATAGGGGGAGGGAAAGAGTAGAGAAAGAGATGAATGGCATTTCAGATGACTAGAAAGAATGAAGGGCTTTGATACAGATGAGGAATTATAAAGGAGTCATTTGAAACAGACACTATGATGTCAGACATTCATAATTAGATGACAAATTATGTAATTTATCCACAAGTTATGAACAAGAATCAGAACTGTGTATAGTCATTCAATCTGTGCATCTCATACTACACAGTGTCTTGGAAGGTGAATGTAGTAGCAATGATCTTTCGTTATTCTTTCAGGCAAAGTATTGATTCGGTCTTCATTCAGGTTTCAGTTGTTTACTGAAAGTTCTTGAACAATCAAAAGAAACAAAAATAAGCTCTGGTCAAAAACTATATTGCCCCATCTTTCTGTTATATGCATAATCTGTGTTTCCCCCCTTCATTGTGATTTTGGTTCAGTCCTGTGACCTAGTGTTCCTTGATTGTTCTAATTAGTCATGTCTATCACCTGTGCATTGTAAATCACCTCATTAGTTATCTTGTTAGTCGCTGTGTATTTATACCTTGTGTTCTCCTTCAGTCTTGGTCCATTATTGTCAATGTAAGCGTGAGTGTTTGGTGTTTCCCCTGAGGCCCCGTTTACACGTACATGGCTATTTTGAAAAACGGAGACATTTCCCTTCGTTTGTGCCCTTCGTTTACACGCAAATGGAGAATTTGCCTCTGAAAACGATTCTTTCTAAAAACTCCGGCCAGAGTGGAGATTTTGGAAAACTTCGTTTGCACGTTTGCATGTAAACTGAGAAAAACGAGTTTTAAGCAGCGACGTCACAGAATGTGACTATTTTCGGGATTCTGATTGGCTAATGTGGGCTTGAACTTCTCGTTACACTGCCACCTACAAGTTTGACATGCTCTTGACAGCATATACAGGGGTTTGTGTGCACGATGTTATTTTTGAAAACGAAGAGGGGTGAAATGTCCGTTTATGAAAATAGCCATCCACGTGTAAACGTAGCCTGAGAGTTTGATTATTAAATGTTATTTCTATGTATTCCTCATCTCCATGAGCTTTGTCCTACACGTTATGTGACACTTTCTTTCATTCTTAAAGGAGCCGCCAATTCTAAATGTGCTTGAAGGGATTGTTCACCCAAAAATGACAAAAACATTTGAAAAAATATTTTGTTATCATTTATTCAACCTCAAGTTGTTTCAAACCTGTGTGAGTTTCTTTCTTCTGTTGAACACAAAATAAAATATTTTAAAGAATGTTCCAAAGGCAGTCCAATAGTAAACCAGAGCAAACCATTACAGAATAAACTCAACGAATGTACGTAAATAACATTAACCTAAACAAATTTCATTAATCTCTACTCAAACATTTATAACTTTAGTGTTAAATTTTAATTATTCAAATTATGGCTCTTACAGTGAAAGTCCAAGAGTATAACTAACTATTGTAAGAAATGAAAACATTATTTTGCTCGTAATTCTGATGATTTTCCTTTTGTTTTCATTGTTTTGAAGATGTGTCTTCAAGCGTGTTAGATTTTATGATTCATGCGCATTATTTTTAATGACATTTGTTGTCAAATTGACCCCATACAAGAACTTCTTGACCCATTGGATCATGTAGGACAGTGTGCTTTATGTTAAGGCAAGACACTACGCTGTAAAAAATTGTTTTTCGAAGTTGTAAATAAAATATTATTGGAATATGTTTTACAAGAAAATACTAGATCATTCTTTCCACAAAATGTTTGTTTAATTCAATGAGTAACTTGCTGTTTCTCTGTAATTAGCAGTAGTTGAAATTTACTAGCAATTTCACCAACTTATTTTCAGTGTACAGTTGAATAGAGTAAATATTTGAACTAATAGATACAGTATCACCACACTTTTCCTGCTTAATTAATCACAATACATTCTGAATTCATTCATTTCTGAGATGTTTTTTTAAATATGTAAATGAGGCATTATCTAATTAAATATGCACCCATTTGCATCCATTTACAGAACAGAAATATGAACATTACATAAAGCCAGGTTCAACGTTTTGCTGACATATTAAAGGTTTTTACAGAGGAGATTTAAGATTTCTCGTTTTATTACTCCATAAATCAGAAAATACTGCCAACAGCCAGAATAAAATACATTATTCACCATGTTTTTAGGAATAAAATGTTATATAAATCAGTTGAATGATAAATGAACAAATCCCTCTGTAAAAAAAAAAAAAAAAAACCCTTTCAGAATATAAAGTGCTATGCATAAGTTTAGACACCCATGCTAAAGTTGACTAAAAAGAGGAATAAAAAATCATCTTTTGGAAATTGAACTTAATGCCTTAATTTAAAAAATTAGGAAAAATCCAACCTTTAAGGACACCAATTTTCTTTGTGAATGAATAATGTATCGTAAATAAATAAATGTTCTTCCTTAAAATACAGGGTGCATAAGTTTGGACACCCCTATGTTAAATTCCCATAGAGGCAGGCAGATTTTTATTTTTAAGTATTTAAAAAAAAATTTTTTTTAGGATACTATGCATCCTGATAAAGTTCCCTTGGCCTTTGGAATTAAAATAGCCCTCATCATCACATAGCCTTCACCATACCTAGAGATTGGCATGGGGTACTTTCCATAAGATCATCTCTCAATGCAAATCAAACTAGCTTTTAGGCTAACTGAAATAAAACCATGCCAATCTCTAGGTATGGTGAAGGGTATGTGATGATGTGGGGCTATTTTAATTTAAAAAAAATAAAAATCTGCCTGCCTCTATGGGAATTTAACATAGGGGTGTCCAAACTTATGCACCCTGTATTTTAAGGAAGAACATTTATTTATTTACGATACATTATTCATTCACAAAGAAAATTGCTGTCCTTAAAGGTTGAATTTTTCCTAATTTTTTAAATTAAGGCATTAAGTTCAGTTTCCAAAAGATGATTTTTTATTCCTCTTTTTAGTCAACTTTAGTATGGGTGTCTAAACTTATGCATAGCACTGTAGATAGGAATAAAACTGTAAAATGCATGTAAGTGCTCCTGAAGTGAAGAGTTTTGACTTCTTTAAAGGTATTGTAATAGACCTTAGTCAGTTTAGATGCCATATTGAATTAAACGCAGATGAAAATGAGGGATAGTCTTTACAGTGGCAAGCACTGTATAAAGGTCCTAAACTATTTCATGGAGTTTTTGTCTACTGAAAGTTTTTTTTTTTTTTTTTTTTTTTTTTTTTTTTTCAGAAAGATGTTATCAACTGAACAATAGGGGTTATGCGGAACGCCCAACGTTCGAACCGGAAAACAGGTATAAACATTTCCGGTTTGCATTACCGTACGCATCTGCAGCGGTTGGTGATCTCTGAGGTAACTTATTTTGCGCTTTTTTTAGAATACGATTCTTATTTCTGTTTTAGTTAAAATGTCACGAATGCTTAAGTATCAGAAAAAAATTTTTTTATAAAAAAATAAAATGCAGTCTTCATTTGATTGTTTTAATCGTCTGCAAGCAAATATAAAAGGTTAAACTACTATGATAGCATACAAGTCTAAACTAACTTACTGATAGTTAGCTAACTCTACATCGGGTGCCATTAGCAAAAGCTACATATACTAACTTACATACCTTCATAATCATGAATAAATGAGGAGACGTAAAAACTTAAATCCTTTATCTAACGGAGTACTCGGGGCTCTGGAAGTCCGTTTGGCAATACAATGTACATCTGAAATGGATAGAATGGGTAGCTCCTGTAAACACCGGCTATAAAAGGTCGCCATTCCTACGCTGTGTTTACCTCAGTAGCTGACGACCGGAAGTAGTTATATCTGTTTTGTAGAACCCGGAAGTATGTTGCGCATAACCCCTATTGGTATGTTGTTAAACAACAGTACAATCCATTGAACACTCTGCACTTCACTCCCTCACAGCCTCATTTAATTCATGTCAAAAAATAAATATGGCGCTATCCTGATTAAAGGATTAGTTCACTTTCAAAACATTTTTGCTGATAATTTACTCACCCTGATGTCATCCAAGATATCCATGTCTTTCTTTCTTCAGTCGAAAAGAAATGAAGGTTTTTGAGGAAAACATTCCAGGATTTTTCTACACAGAATGGACTTTAATGGCAACCAACTATACCAATGTTCAAAGAAGGTTCAAATGTCCGTCTCAATGCAGCTTCAAAGTCTCGACACGATCCTAGTCGAGAAATAAGGGTCTTATCTAGCGAAACATCGGTCATTTCAAAAAAATTTTTTATATATATATATATATATATATATATATATATATATATATGTATACTTTTTAACCACAAATGCTCGTCATGTACCATCTCTGAGATGTGCCAAGCATTGCGTCATCACGTTGGAAAGTATATATATATAAATGTTTTAGAAAATGACCGATGTTTCGCTAGATAAGACCCTTATTTCTCGACTGGGATCGTGTCGAGACTTTGAAGCTGCATTGAGACGGACATTTGAACCTTCTTTGAACATTGGTATAGTTGGTTGCCATTAAAGTCCATTCTGTGTAGAAAAATCCTGGAATGTTTTCCTCAAAAACCTTCATTTCTTTTCGACTGAAGAAAGAAAGACATGGATATCTTGGATGACATCGGGGTGAGTAAATTATCAGCAAAAATTTTTTTGAAAGTGAACTAATCCTTAAGGTCTATTGAAATCTACAGATGCAAATAGATAAAATGTAATGTCATGTAACACTGAAATACGTCTTTCCATTAGTCTGAAAGAAGACAGGTTATGTAAGGAAATATCTCAAAATGGACCATTTCCTAAAAAAGCAATATTTTGGCCTCTCTGCACCGACACTGATTCACCCTCACACCTCAGACTGGATCCGCTTCTGCAGACAGAGCGCTTTAATGTGTCTTTCTAAGCTTAATATCTAGGTGAGTCATGTCTTTCCTGCCTCTTTATTGGATCATATAGCAGGCGCACACAGAATCTTGCGCAGATATCAACAGAAATGGGACGCACCTCATTCACACATCGTGTGCCCATTGAGTTTATCTGTGAAATACTTTGGCTAATTTGACTGCGCTTTTATCTGCCAGTAACAGTGTAATGTGCTTTCAACATGCTTGAATGCAATTTGGAGATTCTTCCACAAAAACAGCACAAGAAAAAACGCAACGTCTGTAGATTTGCCTGAGCCAGGGTTCGCTTGCCTCTTTTTTGGTGATTAAGTGTGTGATTGCAATGTGATATTGTTATTGTGGTAATTTATTAAAATATCATTGATTGCATAAAACTTTATTTCGGTAGCTACACACTGTCATATGAGCAACCAGTAAGAGTTTGTATCATTGCAAGATGGACATAATAACATAATAACCTTCTAGTGAGTCAGATAGCATTGATTCAGTTTATTCAGTTACCGCTCTGACTAATTTAGTGCGTTTATTCAGTGATGGATATGTCTGTGTGTATGATCCATACTAGTACCTCGTGAGTCTCTTTGAACGATTCTTTAAAAGAACCAACTCATAAGAGTAATTTGCTCATGAATTGGACTGCGCTTGTTTGTTTTTGTGTACAGCCAGCAAGGAGAACTAATGAAAATGCATGTTTTCTCGCCATTATTTTGCATACTTGTTCTGTCATATTTAATTTAGACTGTTTGCTCATAACTGTATGCCAAATTGAATTTCTTTTGCCATGGTGCAGGAGATTGGGCAGCAGCGTTCAGTGTTGGACTCGATATAAGCACTCTTTGAACATCAGCCAGCCAATCAAATTAATGGACTGGAACTAACCGAATCAATGATACATTTTAGCCCATCATTTTTTATTTTGTTTTTATTTTGTTTAGCATAAATCTAACAAAATCAAATGAGGTTTATACATAAAACATAACTCAGCATAAAAGTAATGCAAGATATACTCTCTGACAACAAGTCTTGTCTCGTCACATTCAGTTAAATCATGTAATGATCAGTGTTGGGGTAATGCATTTCAAGTAATGCGAGTCACGTAATCCAATTACTTTTTTTCAAGTAACTAAAGTAATGCATTACTTTAAAGTTTAGAACAAAATATTTGAGTTACTTTTTCAAATAAGTAATGCAAGTTACTTTGTCTTGCCATATTAGGGGTGTAACGATACCCTCATGTCACGATTCGATACATTTCACGATACTGAACTCACAATACGATATTATTGCGATACTCAAAGACATATTATGATAAAAGTTTAACCAAAAATGTACTGTTGATTAAAATGCTAAATTTGGTATTACATTGTGGGTGTAAATGAAGAGGCTTAGTCTAGGTAACCCAATGCACAGGACAATAGAGACACCAGAATAAAAATATTCATGATTCTGAAGCTGAAAACAGAATTATTTTAGACGAACATGCTGGCACACTGTCACTGACTAGATAGAAAAATAATAATAATAATACTTTTTACTGGCCCACAAAAATTCCCAGATTGCATTATTATACGTTATATTCAACATTATAGCAGTTTAATGTAGTACTGAGACTAAAACTCTGAAACCTTGACATTTTTTCTCACACACGATACATATTTTTGTATTGCGATATATTGTGACATGATATATTGTTACACCCCTACCATGCATTGACTGACAGCCCATGTTAGAGAAATTGTGAGAAAACACGATGGTTATTATTGTAGATCTAGAAAAATGTGAGCATGCAGTTACTCATCTCACAAACCAGCAATAATTAAACATGTTAAATAACACAAATATACTTTATGTATTTAATCTCAGTGTCTTTGCTTCTGACCTTCAAAGATTCAATTCATTGTAAAACTTTATGTCATCCTAACCACCTGTCTGGTAAACAGACAAAAATAGTCATCAAGAGAATGATATTTTGCAGAGTAGTGTCCTGATGAATGTCTCTCAAAATCAGTTTTCCGCTCCAAATGTTTTTGTTTTTTTCCTCATTTCACTTGACTGAGATCTGGCAGTCTGCCGAGCCGGTGGCGGGAGTTTGGGCTGAACTGGTGGTGAATGACTCAGTGTGTTATATCACACAACAGATACCGTCTCACCCCACGCCTCCAGCCATCATTTTGTGAACTGTAGTGTCTGACTGTGTCACTGTGCCACTCCCATTATCAAAAACACACACACACATTCGGCCCAATCTGCTTTATATTGCTGTAGTTATTCACTGTCATCGTTGGCTTATTAGTGATATTGGCAGTCTGCTGTCTGGAACGAGATGTGTTTGTGTGAGCGTGTGCTTTCTGTGAGATCGTGAGCAATGAGATTAATCGCAGACAAACTATTACCAGCATTAACATGAGGGACCCTATCTAATTGTCTAGAAAGCTTCGGGCCAAATCTAATGATCTAATGATGGGAAGCTTTCTGTTACTTCATTGTCGCATCTCTCTGACTGTGACTCTTATGCAACTCACAAAGGGACGTTTTTGCGTGACTCACTGTTACCTTTTTAGTTACTGTCAACTAACTATGAATAATTATATATACACACACACACACACACACACACACACACACACACACACACACACACACACACACACACACACACACATTATACACGTATATATTTCACTCTCAATTCAACACTGTTTTATAATACTTGATTTTATCATTTTGATGGCTCTGAGAATTTGTATTGAAGAGTTGTTTTTAAGGCTGACAGCGCATACAAATTATGTGAATGCCACATTTCTGTGATCATTTTGTCCATTCTGAAAGGGAGTTTTACAGAGAGTAAATACCCTTTGGAGTGGGAGGAGTGATGCATGTGAACCGAGGCCGGAGGACAGGATTAAATAAGAGATCGAGGGAGTGAAAGAAAAAAATAGATGTAGCAGAGACACATTTAACTTTGCAGGGGTGGAAACAGATGATGTCGAGTGATTAATATGAGTATTGACACATCATTTATGAAGGATGTGAGGAATTGCAGAGAGTGGGCAGAGGATGTGAGGGATTGCTAACAGGAGGAATTGAGTTGAGAAATCTGAATGTGCCGAGCTAGAAGTTTTTATTGAAAAAAATGCCATGAGAAAAAAAAAACATTTACAGCATATTTTATTGCAGCTTTACTGCTTATGATGATTTAATATAAAAAGCTGAACAGAATTTATATGTTTAATGTTTTCTTGAATAATATTGTACCATATTCAAGGATTTATAACATATGATGGCTATGATTTATGATAGCTTATGATCAGTGTTGGGTATAAATAATTACTAAGTAATCTAATTACTGTAATTTGATGACTTTTCCCTTGAAAAAGTAAAGTAAGGCATTACTCTTAATTTTTCTGTAATTTAATTACAGTTAGGCCTACATCTGATGTAATTGCATTAAAGGGTTAGTTCACCCAAAAATGAAAATTCAGTCAGTAATTACTCTCCCTCATGTTGTTCCAACACCTTAAGACTTTCATTCATCTTCAGGACACAAATTAAGATATCTCTGATGAAATCTGAGAGCTGTCTCACTCCTCCATAGGCTTCTATATAATCGATTTCTGCCATCTTCTCGGTTCTCGCGCATGTGTCGAGGCGTCTCATGAACTCACTCAGAGGAACACACAGAAGAAAATCAATAGTTGAATAAAGTCGTTATTTTTGTTGTTTTTGTGCACAAAAAGTATTCTCGTCGCTTGATAAACTTAAGGTTGAGCCACTGTAGTCACTTGGACTATTTTAATGATGTCTTTACTAACTTTTCTGGGCCGGCAGATGAAATTAGCTACAGTAGAAGCCTATGAAGAAGTGAGTCAGCTCTCAGATTTAATCAAAAACTCATGAGGGTGAGTAATAATTACTGACAGAATTTTCATTTTTGGGTGAACTAACCCTTTAAATACTGTATAGTCTAGAACTATTCTATATAAAACAATAGTGGATTTAACATCGAAATTTAATTTCAAAATGTATGTTTTCAATGTAACCTTTGCCCTTTACACAATTTTGTCAGTTCAATAATAATTTATGAAATTGTATATTGTTTATTTGAAAAAATCAACAGTGCTCATGTCTGTCCTTGTATTTTTCAATTGGTCGAGATGAATATGGGATTTAGAAAGTAATTAGTAAAAGTAATCCAATACTTTTAGAGAGAGTAATTAGTACAGTGATCTAATTATACTATTGAAAGTGTAATTAATAGCTAATTAATTACGTTTTATAGTAACTTACCCAACACTGCTTATGATATTTGAAATTCTCATCATTTAAAGACATGGATTTAAATAATTTAATGATGGGATTTAAGTATATTTAAATGGAATCGTTTAGATGCAGATATGTTGATTATTTTGAAAATCTATATTATTAACCTCATGAAAGTGATCACTCTTTAGAAAGCAGAATGAAATGGTAATATCATCACATTTTTTATTGTGTTACAGTATTAAAAAATGTTAAACATTCTTTTAAAGTTTAAAAGTTACCTTGGGCTCTATTAAAAGCATTTTTATTATTAAATTTGCAATTATTATATTTAACTATTTAAACATATATATTTTGCATGTTTTAATAATGTTGTGAAACACCATATTCCAGGTTCCATATATATATATATATATATATATATATATATATATATATATATATATATATATATATATATATATATATATATATATATATATATATATATATAAATATTTCATTATTTTTCAAATATATTTTTTATATTTTATATTATTTTATTAATGTTGGGAATTACCCTATTCCAGGTCTTGTGAAGACATACAAGACATATGATAATACAATACCTTTATGTAAATCAGTGGTTGCGACAGGCTTTCTTGCTGTCTGTCGTTTTGACGGATAGGGTTGTAAAAGTTCAGTTAGCATATTTTAATGATAATAAGACATTTAATAGATTTTGTTTTCATTTACATTTTCATTTTTAATCATGAACTTGCTGGATGAGCATATAGGCTAGATTATGCCTTTCTTTATGAAGAGAACAGATGAACAGAAACTGTGCTTCACTTTTCACATTCAACACCACACTAAACAGATGAATGTTTAATCCCCCCCCCCCCCCCCCCCCCCCTCGCAATGACAGCGGAGGCCACTTAAACACGACCTTTGTGTCTGAACAGGCAAACATGAACAATGCAATGTTACAAAAATACAATTACGATTCAAATATGAACAAAAAACATTCAAAAAATGAACTGAACTGAACTCAATCGACTTTCTGAATGTGCCCGAGCTCAAACCTTCCTCTGTGTCTCTACTTGGACTTAAACTGGGTGCTTGCCTATGCAGAAACGTTGTCTGTTGTTTGTCCTTCATCCTCCACCGCATCCGCATCAGTCCTTCTTTTTTCATCTCTTTTATCAACATCACAACTATTTGGCCGTTTGAAGAAACTTTTCACACTCTGTAGCTAAAGCCACAGGCTCGACAGAGACGTCATGCACTGAGATCAAAGACGAGACAATACTAGATAATAGATTATTAAAGGGGTGGTATAATGCCCCTTTTTACAATATGTAAAATAAGTCTCTGTTGTCCCCAGAGTGTGTATGTGAAGTTTTAGCTCAAAATACCCCACAGATATTTTTTTACAGCATGTTAAATTTGTCCCTTTTCGAGGCTCAGAAAAACGTGTCATTTCGTGTGTGTCCCTTTAAATGCAAATGAGCTGCTGCTCCCGGCATAGAGGGCGGAGCTTCAACTGCTTGTGTGTGTTAGTAACTCCGATTACCTCACGCAGACATGCACTTATATGTCAGAAACTGTTCTGCCTTTTATGTTTAAACTGGAGTCGGACAATGATGGAGAGACTCGAGAAGAAGTGACAACATGTAGAAGCAACAGGACATTTCTGAATGGTTAGTTGATGAATTTATGTTGCTGATGTGGAGTTAACCATCTTCAAGTCTTTGATTAGCATATTCTGTCATGATAATCTATAAATCGCTCGTGTGGGAACTGTTGTAAGATGCCTACAGAGTGACATGATATTGTATTTGTGTTACGCACTGTATTGCATGTGAAAAGACGGATGCGACAGCTTGAGCAGACTCACAAATGTGCTCGACTACAACAACTCTTCCTCTTCTCAACATGGACTGCGTGTTCCCGGGGGTGGGGTTTATGTACATTTGAGGGTTTGTGATGTCACTAACCCGGGAGGAATGTCATGTAGTTCATACCAGCCGTTCGTTGTAGTCCTTAAAAAACGATTTATTTAAAAGCAAATATCTCCCTTTGCTTTGAACTTTGAGCGTTGTAACTTTGCTCAAACAGCAACATTACACACTAACTAAAGTTAGAAAAGTGAAATCATAATCAACCACCCCTTTAATAAGTGCACTCGCCAACAACTGGACAGTGGGGGGAATTACAGTTACAGGATCAATAGATCACTGTCAGTCTATTCTGTCAAAATGATGGAAGACCTTCAGCTAAAAAAAAATCAGTCAATGACGAAAAATATTCGGTAAACTCGACAACTGATTAAAATATTTACTTTTTTAATTATTAAAAGAAATCAAGATTTTTCTGCAAACACTCTCACAACACACTGTTCATGGCCTCAGACAGTGTTTGGCCAATGGAGTGGAGTTACAATGCCATTAAACTCTTTTCTTCCCGAGAGAAAGAGAGAGAAAGAGACTTGAGGAATGTGTGAAAGAGAAAACTGAAGAGGGGATGTTATTGACAGGCTCTTTTAGCGTTGCCAATACTTGTCCTTCTGCACACACACATACACACACATGCTCAGTTTTGACACAATGACTTGTGACAATGTGTTGAGAGAGCCAGGGAACTTTGACTGTGCTTTTTTGGCTTAAAGTGCTGGCCTGCCTCCCTTATGCACTGGAAAGGGAATATTGAATAAGACCTGACAGCATCTGTAGGCCGACTGAGGCTCGCTACACAGGTGGTGTATCACGCGGATCATTAGTACATCATAGAGCCGGGTGATGCAGCGCCTGTGCAAGGCTTTAAAAGGAGTCACACACACACACACACACATGCTTTGACACATCACAGGGATGGATTCGAGTTAAGCGTGGAGGCAGCTGTGGAACCGCTTTGTTGGGGATAATTTACTCAGGGGCATATGATCAAAGGTTCACATGATAGAAACCCCAGTGGATTTCCTCGTCAGAACAAACCCCTGACTGCTCACATTCACCCTCTCATTTAATTCTTCATCTCGCATACAGGACAGACTTGTGTAGTGGTTAAGCATTCAGAACCTGAACCTGCTCTTTCCTTTCACAGGAGTATTAATAAGCTGTTTGATCCACTCTTCCAAACAGATTTGCTTCATATTGTTTCGTATGCTGCTGTATTTCTCAGCTTGATTCTTGATCATCGTCAAATGACCAGTTTGGTCATTTGTATAAAACACACCCAAACCATAAGGGAATCCAACACAACATTTAGTCATTCTCAGCAATATTACTCTCTCTAATAACAAGTGTGCCATCCACCATATCAGTTCTCTCTGTTTTCTGGAACTTTTATGATGCATGATTTTGCACGATGTATGATTTGCATCCTTTCTGGAGCTTGTCAGCCCTTGAGGTTAAACACATCTTAAAATAATCCTTTTGTAAACTCAACGCTGAGTCCCTTTTGCTCTGGTAATTGACTGTAAGCAGCTGTTCTGAGGGTTCAGGGGGAATAATCCTTTGTTTTTCCATCTGATTTATGTGAATGTGTATATTTAGACTCAGTCTGAAGGGGGCAGTAGAGGCAAATCTTAGTCTTTTTTTCACCCTCACTCCCTCCTCCAGCCTATCAGTGCTTTCCCATCAAACTTGGTCACCCAGGCTTATGCGAATGCAAGGCTTTCTACTATTTAAAAGATGTAGAACCTCAAAATCAATCTGCAGAAGCAGAAACTAAACATTTAGAACAAGCGACCGTGAAATTGTCTCCCACCCCAGAATTCCTCAGGGTGTTTAAAGACATTACTTAAACTGTCACAGTGATATGAATGGGTAACACCCAACCCTTAGTCAAGGTTAAAGGTAGCGTGATATTTCTGCACCGCCAGCGGCATAGAAATGAATTGCAGTCTGTTTGTTTCAGTGGTGCAAATTCGGTCGGCGCTGGCTCAACCAATGGCCTGGGTTTGAGGAGGAACTACATGTTTGACAGACAGGAGAACACCATTAGTTTTCAGTTCAGTTTGTTTCAGAAACTACCCACTTCACTTCATGCACTAGACTGATGTTACTATTCAGATATAGTCTGGCTATCACCAGACCAAGCTCAATCTTTTAAGATTGAACATTAGTCTGGGGAGTCTGTATTTTCTACTGCACAAGATCAACGGGCATAGTTCAAATGACTCTGTACGCAATTGGATAGTCCTTCAACCAGTCAGACCAACGATCCGGGTGACGTACTTTGCAGCGAAAACTCCAGAAAGGAAACGTGTCAACAAACGTGTTGGTTTGGAGCATTGATCAGCGGTTTGCAGAAGCAGCAATGGCATCGAGCGATTTTTGCAGGTTGTGCAAAAAAAAATCCCATGAAAGCGAGTGGTTTTTACACCCACTCGAGCGATTTGCTTGCTAAACTAAAAAAGCCATAGAGAGCCTAAGTCCCTCCCCTCCGCTTCCGGCTCATGGGACCTTATTTCGGAAAAAATGCGTATGGTAGTCAATGGCGAGAGACAACTTATCTTTTTATTCCGTCTGAACTGTGCCCTGAATTACACATATGATGTTTGTCAATTTAAAAGATAATTATGAAAGTCAAGAAAGTCGCAGTTTGTGATAAAACAGAAGAGTAACATTTAGTTTTATGTGAAAATCGCTCAATGAACTACATCTCTCGTCTCGCACTATGTACGTCACCAACGTGGCTGTCACCTTAGCGCGTTTCATCTTGTTCTTCCAGAACGAGGAAAAAATTTACGGCGTAACGTTACGATTATAACGTAAGACTATCGAAAAAATGACAGACGTTAGCTTCAGTAAAGTTAGCTTCATTCATTGAGAGAAAAGGTATGACGTCACATGTGCTTCTTTTGGGTTTGTAGCCTTTGTAATTACGTATATTCACAGTCTTATACCTCAACAGTTTTACATCAAACTGCGACTTTCTTGACTTTAAAATGTATCTTTTAAATTGACAAACATCATATGTGTAATTCAGGGCACAATTCAAACGAGATCAAAATATTGGTTGTCTCTCGCCATTGACTACCATACAATATTTTTCCGAAATAAGGTCCCATGGTGGTCGACCGGAAGGGGAGGGACTTAGGCTCTCTATTGAGCATCGTCGAGAGGTTAAAAGGAATTTGATTGGATTAAACCCGCCAATAGCACGCCAGGTGGATAAGCCAGTTTGTGATTGGTCCCCGCAAATTTGTAACGGAAGCAGGATAGAAGAATGTACAGGTTTCCAGGGCGAAATCAATCGGCCAACTAATATATTTGCACAATTCTGGTTGTAATCGACTGTTGTGATCAGTGCTGGGTAGAAACTGTAACCAGGATTACGTACTTGTAATTAGGTTATATTGCATTTTAAAATACAGTTATATTGATATTGATTGCATATTATTTACCCAGTGGCAGTAAATTATAGTTTATTGCTTCTCTTATGTCAGTTATTGGTCATGACATGACATGCAGCTCAACAAATAAATTTTATTTTTAGTGTTTAATTTATTTTTTTAAATGTTACATTTCTGATATATTTAATATTAGCTTTTCGTAAATTCACACACCTTCAGCTTTAGGGTCCTTCATGTTGTTGATAAAATTAGAATATATCTTCTTTCTTTATAATTTAATATATTTTCGATTTATACATTCAATTTTAATTTATAGGGTTTTTTTTTCAGATGTATATGTTAAAAAAAATATTCTATTCAAATCTATGTGATAAAAAATCAAGGTCAAAAGTAATGTAAAAATAATCAAAAAGTAGTCAGATCTTATTACATTACTAACTACAATTTTCGTCATGTAATTTGTAATCAGTAATGGACTACAATTACTGTAATCTACTCAGCATTGGTTGTGATTGGTTTTATCTGTAGTCCTAGATCAGAGGAGATCACAACAAAGTGTGCCGAGTGAGCTATTGAGTTTTTAGTACCTGAACCAGCCTTTTTTCCCTCTCTTGTTAATTGTCTTGATCTTTCTCTCCTTCTGTCTATTTTGGTCCTCGCTGATGTTCCTGAGATATTGCTGTGTTGGACTAGGTACCGGCAGCATCTTCTGCCCTTTTGCCCGCATCTCCATATTACGTAACGAAGGAAAGATGAAAGAAAGTGCTCGGAGACACAGAATGACAAGCAGCTTCACACCAGCACTAAACTCACTGATTCATCAGCCGTCAAGATGCTGTTCGTCATGCTCCTGACAGACGTCCACGAGCGAAGAACACTCAAATCCGCTGGAGATCCAGATGACAGAATGAGTTTAAAGTAACTGTGGTAACTTTGAAATACATCTTAGAATCATAAATATACCCATTATAAATACTTACTTACTGTCATAATTTCCCAATATCATTCTAATCTATTTCACAATATTTCATTCAACCTTTATAATTTCCCAATATATAATTCTTATAATAGTAGTTGAAATATGAATAAGAAATAATCAACAACAATTAAAAAAAACTTTAAATGAGAACTTTATAACCTTACTATAAAAAAACAAACCATTATTCTTATGTATTAAAGTTCAGCATTTAACTTGTCCAACATCATTTGTGATCAGAGTTGAATTTTCGCCATCATTACTCCAGTCTTCAGTGTCACATGATCCTTCAGAAATCATTCTGATTTGATGCTCAAGAAACATTTATAATGTTTTATCAATGTTGAAAACAGTTGTGCTGTTTCATATTTTTGTGAAAAGTGTGATTCTTTTTTTTAAAAGTTCAGATGAAATGAAAGTTCAAATGAACAGCATTTATTTGAAATATAATTTTTGTAACATTGTCACTTTTTAACAATTTGATGCATCCTTGCTTAAAGGTAGGGTATGGGATTTGCAAAACGGCCGGCAGATTTTGAAAATACACAACTCAAATGGTCCTACCTTCTTTCCTCCAACGCTGGCCCTGACTCCACCCATTACTCTCTCTCTGTCCCTGGTCACGCACGCGAGAGGGATGGGGGGGGAGGGTGGGATGGTACGACCGTTTGATTTACAAACTTACTGTCCAATGATTCTAGGTGGTCTTGTAAATGATTGGCTGGAGTTTTTCGAGTCCTGCCCGTTCCACAGATGATTAAATTGCTTAATTTTCATTTCAGTGCTTCTAACTCAGTGGCTGTAAGTGGGTTAGGAATAGGATTTCAAGTGATTTTGAAAAAATGGACAAAAAAGAGAATCACATACCCCACCTTTAAAGAGATATTTCACTGCTGGAAAGATGAATGTGTATTTAAATTGGGTCATTTATGTAGTAGAAATGTGAAATTATTTTAGAAGTTGGTGCCTTCTAGACTGAGAAAAGCCAGAACATGTATTTTTGGCTCATGTGGATGAAAAACAACAACTCCCAGAATGCACTTGCTTCGCTGCCCTACGAGGCCACTCCCAAGCCACGCCTACCGGTTACAGAGGGCAGTATTGGGAGAAATGAGACAACTAGGCCACTAGTCAACTCGAAACTGAAAAGACGGCGTTTTATCGTGAGCTCCCCCTATGGGCGGGTTGAAGACATGCGGAACAGCTCCTCCTACTGGCTGGAGTCTCTCGCCTCTGGACAAAAAAGCCTCTGAGGTTTTTTTCCAGACACACAATACAGAAATCTCTCGTCTCAGGGGGACATGAGGGAGGGAAGCACGGTCATTCCAAAATACTACCGGGTTTCGACTGATACAAAGCTTAATGCTAATCGGTGAAGTATCCCTTTAATAAGAGTGTTAATTTCTTTAAATAATAATAAATTGTTCTGACCCCAGAATTTTAAATGGTAGTGTGGGGGGTGGAAATCCTATATTGGCTTGCATTGAAGCAGGGACTTGAGACATTATCACTGTTTTGACTATTTTGACCAGTGAGCAAATAACCTAGAACACCTTGGCAACTGCATAGCAATGCACTAAATACCAGTGAGAACACCCTAGCAACCCACATAGCAACACCCTAGCATCTTGAGAGAAAATTTCTCCACCATTAACATATATAAAAGCAAGATTTCTCCAGGTAAATAAAGCTCCTCATAAACTATTGTTTTAAAAAAAAGTGTCAAAATGCCTTTTAATGAAAGTGCATGGACATGTTTATTTCTACTGCCAATGTAAACGAGGATCCAAGGCAAGCACAGATTTTCCAAATGCATTCCATTCCTCCTTGCTTTGGTAGATCTTAGAATAAAAATCATTAGCTTGTGTAAAAACCACAATCATCATAACATAATGCACTTACATTGAACGCTCAGCGGGATATGCATTACATAACGCTCACCTCATTTGACTCACGTTTATAACAATTTATAGACGTTGAAGAGTTTATAAAGACACTTAGCGTTAGATTAGGTAGAGGCAGGCGCTGGTTTATTCTGCTGTTTTCTTGTGTGAGACAGAGGTGAGGTCTGTCATCTGGGGGTGTCTTTTAATGAGAGAACTTACATAAGTAACCCAGTGAAACACTCGGGCTGCTGGAATAATCTTTCATCTCAAACCATCTGGGAAATGTATAAGCGGAGAAGCAAAAATGAAGCTGTTTTAGAATATGGAGGGGGAGAGCAATGAATTTGATAAGCTAGCTGAATGTTTAGTCGTTCAAGTCGACGAGGCCTTGAAATGATGTTGTGTTATTGTAGCGCAGCTCCAGATTGTTGTCCTTGTCATCTTGAATCATTGCTTCGAGTTTACTGCCATAACGGTTTATTAATATGCTGATTTACCTTGCTGTTCAAGGTTGCAGTGGAGATTGTAGCGGCTCAGCTGTGTTGTTCTGTTGATCTCCTGATGTCTAAAGCCACCGCAGCTCTGTATTGATCTGTCTGATTCCACATCCTCAGCACCAGAACAAACACACTTCGGGGCGCGGGTCAGGCGAGGTCTTTGTTGAACATTTTTATCAGTAGGAGCTCTCTTGACAGAATAAGAAAAGCCTACAATGTCTATATTCATCCTTTTTATTAAGGATTAATAAATGAACCCTAATCTTTTTCCCTACGTTTTGGTCTTACGTCCACACTGACTGTGTTTTTGTCCTGCACTCTTTTTAAAGACGCTCTCCCAAGTAGATGCATTCATTTTCGTGTTGTAGTGTGAACTGAAAACAGAGGTATTTGAAAACAATGACGTTTAGTCATGTGATGCATATTATCCATGTTTATTCCGGCATGTGCCTGCTGTGTGCTTAGGAGACATTTTACTTTGTACAATTTTCATATTACATTCCTGCAAAGATGACAGAATATTTATTTGCAATTGCTGTCCTGCGGCACAACATGAGGGTAATTGCGTTTTAGTCTGGTCATGGAAAAGCAATTGAGTCTATCAACAGCCTTTGAAATGTATAAAAAAAAAAAATTGCAATGGGAATGACTGACAGAGATTTACACAATTGCAAATCAACGCAGTGCAGTACTGGTATGCGTCTGTGAATTTCACAATTTGACACACACACACTCGTGCGCACAGAAAGACTCTTCAGACATCGCTTGAATGGACAAAAACGCACAAAATTATGCCAAAATGCCCATTTTGTTGAGTATCCAGGGATGTAAAGTGTATGTAAAATGTACGTAAAGACTTATATGATGTGCGTCAGGTCTTAAAGTGACAGCAGCCTAATAAACCTGCTGCTGTTTGTCATTAAGGATAATCCAAGAACAAAAGAAAAAGAGAAAATCACCCGCTGCTCTTGACTGAATAACTTTTTGTAGTTTTAATACGGATTAATCTATATTTAATTTATTTTTATATGATTATTATATTTAATCTAAATTTATAATTTATGGAGTGAAGACTGAAGTGTTTGATAACTTTCTGTATATATCCTGTTAGAAATATTAAAGCACCATTTACAAGGTTACATGGGTCAAAAACAATGAAAACAATTACTTTTTGTGCATTTTGGCTGGGCAAGTAAAAATCTGAACTGGTCTGTCGGGGCCAATAGAAAAAAAAATTGAGCCCTGAAATATTGAAGGGCAGGTAAATGTGACATTTATTATAATGGGTTTATATGAATATTGTTTTAAAGGGATGGTTCGGAGTAAAATCAACCTAGGGTCCTTTGCACCATGACCTCGAGCCAAACACCCCCCAGAAGCCTTTTTTCCCTTGGTCGAACATTATTAAAGTTAGAGCTTATTTAGAGATATCATCCGGATGGCTTAGTGCAGGCGCTAACGGATCCAAGGCTATATCTCGTAAATTTCCTCACTAATAATGCAGTAGTACAAATAGGTTCTGTACTCATAAAACGAGGCATTGGAAAGTTTGTAAGTACATCAGGTGTTTTAGGGAAAAGCCTGTAAAAGTCCTGGCAGAAAGCGATGCATAAGGATGTAGTGTAACAACGGCCAGTTCCAGCAATGCACTAATATTTTGTTGGTAGTACCAATTTGCAACAATTAGTAGTTAACACTAAGTTGTGTACGTTCTGGGCATTATTAGTGGGGTAATTTACGAGATACATCCATGGATCCATTAGCGCCTGCACTAAGCCTTTCGGCTGATATATAAATAAGCTCTAACTTTAATAATGTTCGACCAAGGGGAAAAAGGCTTCTGTGGGGTGTTTGGCTCGAGGTCATGGTGCAAAGGACCCTAGGTTGATTTTACTCTGAACCATCCCTTTAAGTTCACTTCAATTTGAAAAAAAAAAAAGAGATGCCATTAAACAAATTTTTTTGGCATAAAGGCTACTGTCTTTATGTTGTTTCTACATTAATTTGCAGATTAAATGTGAAATTATTACAAAATAAAAATATATAAAACCTTGTTAGGTGTGATTAACTACAGAAAAATTATGATTTTTTTTAATCAAATGACAGGACTAATTAATGTTTAATCTCATATTTTTTGTAGGTTAATATTTTAGTCTATTGACATCCTTAATAATATCAAATATTAAACCGGACTTGACTTATGCAGTGGATTACTATACCGACTAATTAAATCTCTGTATCTCTATGCTAATGTTTCACACTGCCAGCATTTATTACTCGTCCTTATTATAGTGAAGCTCCTGTCCGGGGTCACAGCTTCATTTGCTCTTCAGAATACCTGTCAAGAGTACCGCCTTTCATCTCTCTCTCTCTCTCTCTCTCTCTCTCTCTCTCTCTCTCTCTCTCTCTCTCTCTCTCTCTCTCTCTCTCTCTCTCTCTCTCTCTCTCTCTCTCTCTCTCTCTCTGTGGCAGACACGTGGCGCTGGCAGAATATTAATAGATTTCCCTTGAATCCATATTTCCACCAACAATCATCTTTTCTCTCTGCTATTCTCAACTGAAACTTTTTCAAGACTGTTTCTCTGATTGCATGGGAAAGTTTGCTACCATTAGCGATGGATTATTATTCAAATGTAGCATTAGAACCGCAAATGTATTTGCATATCAATAAAACAGGTTATTATTTAAATGTGAATGTGATTAATGAGACCGCTGCTGGTCCGGGGCAAGAAACGTTCATCTCTAAGTTGTCTGGTTCCTCTGATAAAGCGCTCTCTGTGAGAATATCCACTCGATCTTAACCCTGGATGGTCTGATTCAGTTGATTTAGTGGTAGCACATTAAGAACCTTTGAAACTCTCTAACCTTTCCAAACATTCATTACTGTTCACAGCGGCAGCCGGCCGATCCTGGCCTCTCTCACTCCTGCTGTGCTTTCAATATTAATTAAACTCAATATGGCACTGTCACCGATGTAATGTATCAGACCACAATCCTGCAGACCTGCTGCATAAACACAGATATTGCTCTCACTTTTTCTTAATCTCAGGTTAAATGCAGTTCCTAGTCTTGGAATTAGCTTACACCATATTCTTTCTATCTTCTATATTCTTTCTATCTATCTATCTATCTATCTATCTATCTATCTATCTATCTATCTATCTATCTATCTATCTATCTATCTATCTATCTATCTATCTATCTATCTATCTATCTATCTATCTATCTATCTATCTATCTATCTATCTGTATGTAGATCTATCTATCTATCTATCTATCTATCTATCTATCTATCTATCTATCTATCTGTATGTAGATCTATCTATCTATCTATCTATCTATCTATCTATCTATCTATCTATCTATCTATCTATCTATCTATCTATCTATCTATCTATCTATCTGTATGTAGATCTATCTATCTATCTATCTATCTATCTATCTATCTATCTATCTATCTATCTATCTATCTATCTATCTATCTATCTATCTATCTATCTATCTATCTATCTGTATGTAGATCGATATATCTATCTATCTATCTATCTATCTATCTATCTATCTATCTATCTATCTATCTATCGCTCTATCTATCTATCTATCTATCTATCTATCTATCTATCTATCTATCTATCTATCTATCTATCTATCTATCTATCTATCTATCTATCTATCTATCGCTCTATCTATCTATCGCTCTATCTATCTATCGCTCTATCTATCTATCTATCTATCTATCGCTCTATCTATCTATCGATCTATCTATCTGTATGTAGCTCTATCTATCTATCTGTATGTAGCTCTATCTATCTATCTGTATGTAGCTCTATCTATCTATCTGTATGTAGCTCTATCTATCTATCTGTATGTAGCTCTATCTATCTATCTGTATGTAGCTCTATCTATCTATCTGTATGTAGCTCTATCTATCTATCTGTATGTAGCTCTATCTATCTATCTGTATGTAGCTCTATCTATCTATCTATCTGTATGTAGCTCTATCTATCTATCTGTATGTAGCTCTATCTATCTATCTGTATGTAGCTCTATCTATCTATCTGTATGTAGCTCTATCTATCTATCTGTATGTAGCTCTATCTATCTATCTGTATGTAGCTCTATCTATCTATCTGTATGTAGCTCTATCTATCTATCTGTATGTAGCTCTATCTATCTATCTATCTGTATGTAGCTCTATCTATCTATCTGTATGTAGCTCTATCTATCTATCTGTATGTAGCTCTATCTATCTATCTGTATGTAGCTCTATCTATCTATCTGTATGTAGCTCTATCTATCTATCTGTATGTAGCTCTATCTATCTATCTGTATGTAGCTCTATCTATCTGTCTGTATGTAGCTCTATCTATCTATCTGTCTGTATGTAGCTCTATCTATCTATCTGTCTGTATGTAGCTCTATCTATCTATCTGTCTGTATGTAGCTCTATCTATCTATCTGTCTGTATGTAGCTCTATCTATCTATCTGTCTGTATGTAGCTCTATCTATCTATCTATCTGTATGTAGCTCTATCTATCTATCTATCTGTATGTAGCTCTATCTATCTATCTATCTGTATGTAGCTCTATCTATCTATCTATCTGTATGTAGCTCTATCTCCATCCATCCATCGTTCTGTTGTTTGCGATGCTGTTGTTGCTCATGTTGATATTGAATTATATTAAAAAAGTTATTATTAAATACATGTGTTTGTTATACTATAGATATTATACTATTGTTATTAAATATATGATTATATTACATAGATTATTTAGTTTAGTGTTTTTCCAAATGTAATGTGTGATTACTAATGAGATCACATCGTTTCAGCAACTTGCTGTACCTGGCGGGTCTCTCTTGTTCTCCGTGACAGGTGTCTCCAGTCCCTCCAGCTTAAGGGACTTAGGGATTTGGTTTGATTCACTATCCCAAATAAAATGTGACACTTAAATTGATGCCGGTGTTTCAGAAGGAACGGTTCTGCTTCATTAACAGGAAAAGAGCCAAATGAGATCTGACAAAGTGAGAAAGGAAAGAGAACTGGTGTGTGTTCGCTTGTTTAGTTAAACATAAGACATGACAGATGCCTAAAGGGATGACCCCAGTGTTTAAAGGGGTCGTGCTGTGCTTTATTTATTATTTATTTTCAAAATCAATTTCTTTCGTCTCATGTAGCCAGTCTTTTGACTGTCTGCATAAAGTCACATTGCAGCTCATTTACTTATTCACTAATAATCTTTTCTTCTAGTTAGTTGTTAACTGTTGTGTAAATCATACAGTCACTGAGTTTGAATCATTCAGATCGGTGAACAAATCTTTCAGTTTTGGGAATGGAACAAATGCTTGATTAAAAAGATTTGACTCAAAAAGACAATTTAAAGCTTTCAGTGGAGCAGACTCTTTTATTATAGAGGAGCGAGTGAAATGCTGATTTGTATGATGCGTCCCTTTAATGCTCCGTGTGGTTCATGTGTGTCCAGTGTCTGTGTAGGAGTTTCTGTTTTTGCTCACCTGAGAACTAATCCAGGTTTTCTGTCTGCTTCCCACTCAGACAGACAGACCTTTGGCAGCTTCTGACGGTGTAGGATTGGTTCTACTCTCTCATTTATAACACTATTTTAAGCCCAGATGAGTCAAATTTCTTTCCTTTCATACCTCAGAGGCTAAACTAAATACATTTGACAGGCTTTTGTTATCACACCTCTGAAAACTGTGATGTGGGTCTAATGTACTTAAAGTAAACTGTGTGCATTCTAATCAGCTGAATTATATTATTACACTTCTATTCTGCTGTCTGTCTGTCTGTCTGTCTGTCTGTCTATCTCTCTGTCTGTCTGTCTCTCTGTCTGTCTGTCTATCTGTCTGTCTGTCTGTCTGTCTGTCTATCTCTCTGTCTGTCTGTCTCTCTGTCTGTCTGTCTCTCTGTCTGTCTGTCTATCTGTCTGTTTATCTATCTGTCTGTCTGTCTGTCTGTCTGTCTGTCTGTCTCTCTGTCTGTCTGTCTATCTCTCTGTCTGTCTGTCTCTCTGTCTGTCTGTCTATCTGTCTGTCTGTCTGTCTGTCTATCTCTCTGTCTGTCTGTCTCTCTGTCTGTCTGTCTCTCTGTCTGTCTGTCTATCTGTCTGTTTATCTATCTGTCTGTCTGTCTGTCTGTCTGTCTGTCTATCTCTCTGTCTGTCTGTCTCTCTGTCTGTCTGTCTATCTGTCTGTCTGTCTGTCTGTCTATCTCTCTGTCTGTCTGTCTGTCTGTCTGTCTGTCTGTCTCTCTGTCTGTCTGTCTGTTTATCTATCTGTCTGTCTGTCTGTCTGTCTGTCTGTCTGTCTGTCTGTCTGTCTGTCTGTCTGTCTATCTATCTATCTATCTATCTATCTATCTATCTATCTATCTATCTATCTATCTATCTATCTATCTATCTATCTATCTATCTGTCTGTCTGTCTGTCTGTCTGTCTGTCTGTCTGTCTGTCTGTCTGTCTGTCTGTCTGTTTATCTATCTGTCTGTCTGTCTGTCTGTCTGTCTGTCTGTCTGTCTGTCTGTCTGTCTGTCTGTCTATCTATCTATCTATCTATCTATCTATCTATCTGTCTGTCTGTCTGTCTGTCTGTCTGTCTGTCTGTCTGTTGATCTATCTATCTATCTATCTGTCTGTCTATCTATCTATCTATCTATCTATCTATCTATCTATCTATCTATCTATCTATCTATCTATCTATCTATCTATCTATCTATCTATCTATCTATCTGTCTGTCTGTCTGTCTGTCTGTCTGTCTGTCTGTCTGTCTGTCTGTCTGTCTGTCTGTCTCTCGATCTATCTGTCTGTCTGTTTATCTATCTATCTATCTGTCTGTCTGTCTGTCTGTCTGTTGATCTATCTATCTATCTATCTATCTATCTATCTATCTATCTATCTATCTATCTATCTATCTATCTATCTATCTATCTGTCTATCTGTCTGTCTGTCTGTCTGTCTGTCTGTCTGTCTGTTTATCTATCTATCTATCTGTCTGTCTGTCTGTCTGTTGATCTATCTATCTATCTATCTATCTATCTATCTATCTATCTATCTATCTATCTATCTATCTATCTATCTATCTATCTATCTATCTATCTATCTATCTATCTATCTATCTATCTATCTATCGTAATTTTCCAAGCAACCACCTAAGACCTACATCTCTTCAACCTTGAAATCTCTGTTTGAATGCACACATTTTCAATCACACAACACTTATATAACCTTCAAATCTCTTTTGAAACCTCCAGAGTATCAAACTACACAAAGGTTATGCAACCTTCAAAATTCAAATTAACCTTCAAAATGTTTAAAACTTTCCAGCAAGGCATTGCCAATCCAACATTTTGACAAACTTTCTTTTTGTAGTTATGAAACTAAGGTAATAGTGACTTACTTTGAGTTATAACAGAACACTGACTACTATTAGTATAGCAGAGCTGCAGTAATTTGAACAGAACATGGTGCTCATGTACAGTAGCTCAACTGGCAGAGCATGACGCTAGCAACGCCAAGGCCATGGGTTCAGTTCCCACATACTGGCAAAATATATACCTTGAATTCACTGTAAGTTGCTTTGGATATGCCAAATGTATAACACATTGCTTATTTGATTAATTAATCAAAGTCTTGTTTAGTCTACAGTTCAGCTAATGCAAATGTATTTGCAGAACACTAGATCATAAAGAGCTTTTCTTTTTTTTCTTTTGGTAATAAATATACCACTTGCCTTCTCCAAATGTATTTTTAAGCGAGACACAAGGGCCCTAATTGGGCTTTCGTTACATGCTTTATTTATGATGCATTACATGGCTGTGGCATCTAAAAGCTGTTAATTGTACCAAGCGTCCAAAGCTTTGCTCCAGTGCTTCAAACTGCTCTTCAGAGCCACAGAGAGCATCATTTGTGTCTCATTAATTCTGTCTTTTGACTTTTTGTGACATCTAATGCAATTAACTGATTACATCATATGAGTCTTTATGAACAGAAATGCTTTCATAGAATAAACTAATGACTAATTTTCTTTTAAATCTGTTTAATTGTTGTTTAAAACCAGTATTTATCTATGCATTTATTTGTCATATAAGGGCAGCATGACATGGTCAACCTTTTTGTTTTTTGGTCCTGTGGAAGCCTGTTTATCCACAAAACAAAGGGCCTCATTCACCAATATCTACCTAAGAATTTTCTTAAATTTATACTTAATAAACATCCTAAGAAAAGTCTACGTCGGATTCATGACGTTCTTAAACAACAGAATTGTTCGCTCATGTGTTCTTAGGATTGATGAATCCCACGTCTTCATAATTAAAAGCGGAGAGTTTGTTCTTAGCTAAGAAAAAATCCAAGATAAGAAACATTAGTGAATGTCAGAATCTTCGTAAAAAGTGCGTAAATGAACACATTTCTTCGCAAGAATGGTTGATGAATGAGGCCCAAACATTTTTAGGGGCAGACTTTTGTATTTAATTTGTAAAGAGCTTATTTTTTATCAAATGTTTTTTCTTTCAAGGTAACATAAAGCAAAACTGCAGAGACAGTCTCCCTGCAGCATCTTTAGATTAAATGTCTTGCTCAAGGGCACGATGGTGGACCTCCACTTTTGAGGTTTCCTCTGCATCAATTTAGTAAAGTATGTGCTTGCACAAGACTGCCACTACTAAAGCGTCTGTCATTAGCTGGTCCAACAGACAAACTCAAAAATGTAGCTATTTTGGTCTGCTCTGGATGTTAATCTCACACTTTTTGACTTGTAATGAAGTGCACACATGGACCGCTATTGTATTGACAGAACTATATTATTAAGTATTAAAAGTACAGACTTCATTTAGACTTTTTTTTATAGATAATATAATTTTTGTTCATTAATGTCGTTTTTTTAAAGAACTGTATGTTTGCAAATCTCCATTGACAGATTATTAAGCATTCCAATTTGTGTTTGCCCTTCTACTTTGCATCTATTTGCATACTGAATTGTGATTGTTCTTGCATATATTTAACATTTATAGCTGTCTGTACGCTGCGTGGTGACGGTGATGATTCTTTGTTCAAGAACACTCAGCATTCAGAGTGCATTCAGAGCTCTTTTAGCTCTTGCAAACGTTTAACGTGGAGTAGCACTGTCCCACAGCTTAGCTGTTACTGCTAACATCTGGTATTGACATTATCCCACTTTTACCTTCTACTGTGAGCATGACTCTGCTTCTTTCTGAAATACTTTCTTCTGGTCAAATTATAAAGTATGAATCAGGGGCTGTTTTCAAATAAAAACTGAAAACTTTGTATGCTTTTTTTCCCCATTCATTTACGCAAGAACTGCGTTTTGGAGGCCTGAACATTTTTCAAAACAGGTTTAAAAGTGCAAGTTTTCGTAAACGATATTGTTATCGTCTCTGTGTAAACTTCAAAAACACAAATGTGTGAAAACTGTAACGTCATACATATTACGTGTTCAGTCTATAGGCATGCGCGAGTACTTGACAACCAAAACAACAATGGCGGACTTCAGGACTGTGGTTGTGCTGGTCAAGATACTGAGTTTATTAACGCTTCTTTAGCAAAATGTAGATTTACTGCACCGCTATAGACACATTCAGCGGAGACACATTCTTTAGCCTACATACGTCACAACATCGCCAACTGTTTCTAATTCTGACCTCGCCAACTGCTGGCCTCATTTTAATCGTCATCTGTACGCAAAACTTTTCCAAAACGCAAAGGAAAAGCTTTTCAGTTTTTGAAGCTACTTAAGTTATTTAGTCAAGATCAGTGAGTGATTTTCCTTAGTCATTTGTTGTTTGATTATCATTAATGATAGACTGCAGCAGGTATATTAGGCTGCTGTCACTTTAAGAGCTACACAGATCTAATATACGCGTTTTCTTTCTCAACTGTGTACGTTTACTTAAGACATACTGTAACTTATATCATTGTTGTGGTAACGGACCCTCAGTGTTTGTGCTATTCAGTAGTCCAAAACAGGATTATTGTAGTTAACTAAAACAAAAAAACACATACAAACACTTAAAATCACCATTACATTTTTTTTTTTTATGGAATATTGCAGTATTTATTATAAATTATTTATACACTATTTATTAATGTGTCATCGTAATCTTCAATCAATTTCCCCTTCCTCTTGCAGCGACACCTCTTCTCTGATGATGTGTTTACTGGTGTGAGGGCGGGGCAACCTGTCACTCACATGAGATCCACCAATAAGAAACCACAACCATCCAATTGATTCCCCATGGACAAAATCAAGCCCCGCCCTACATTTTTTCTTGTTCGAAAAACCATTTCACTAGAATGTATGTCACAATAGGGGAGAAAAGCCTATCACAACTTTTATTTCATGCTGATTTTAAAATACAATAAACCTTAACTAAATAAAATAAAATATCAAAAATGTTAAACTTATTTTATTTCAGCTAGTTTTAGCTAAATGTTGCCAAGGCAAAATTTCCCATTTTCATTTAGTTTAACTTAATGTACTGCAGTAAAATAACTAAAACTAAAAAATAATAAAAAAAATAATAATAATTGATGAATTAATTAACAATACGTCATAAAAAGAAAATAAATTAAAAGTTAATAATAAAGTTAATAAAAAATTACTTAAACTTGACCTAAAATGAAAATGAAAAAAAGAAATAAAAATAAATACAGGAAAAACTAATAAAAAAATAACATTGGTCCAAACACAATTTTTACAGACCTGGGAAAAAAAAGTGCACAAAAAATCCCTGCTGGAGTGATGAATGTATAGCAGGACTGACAAACCACCTGCGATGACCCGAAGTTCCCTCACCACAGAGCCTTGACAATGACAAACAGCAGGAGCTTAATCAATGAGCAGCAACACACAACCACCACAGCCACCATGCCAAATACCTTCATCCCAGACACAGCTGAGCCATCCGCTGGAGCATAGTGGTGCCATGCAGCCAGGAGAGAGCCCGTACCAGGCTGGTGGAAAACTGCAGCTGAGCTCCATGCATCTTTGCTGGGAATGAATCCAAAAAGTACATTTTATTAATGTGTGTGGAATGAAGGCCCGGGTATATTTCATTTTCTGCGTTCCGCTCCGTCTTGCACGCAGTCGTATCCACGCAGCTTACAAAGTATACTCATCCGTGGATGAGCGAGGATGGATGCGTTTGACACATGCACATTGCAATTGTTTCTTTAGACTCTACCAGACGTCAGAGGATGATGCAAGTTTGTAAAAATGCTGGGAGTGGGGTAAATTGAGCCAAAAGGCCTGGGTTAAAGGAATAGTTCACTTTAAAATGAAAATTCTGTCATCATATACTCACCCTCATGTTGTTTCAAACCTGTATGAATTTCTTTCTTCTGCTGAACACAAAGGAAGATATTTCGAAGAATGTCAGTAACCAGACAGTTTCTGGGTCCCATTGACTTCCATAGTATATTTTTTTCCTACTATGGTAACTTTAATGAAGTACCATCATGGTAACTTTAATGAAACAATAAAATCATCAACATATAAACCTCAGCTAATTCTCAATAAAAACTTCTGTAGATGCGTGACAGAAATAAAGTCAAACTGGTTAGTAATAAGTGCAGTAATGCTGTTTGTGGAGTTGTTTAATCCTCCTCTGCTGAGATCTTGAGAGATTTAACATCTTTTATCTTCAGTTGATTTCATCTAAGGCTGTGGATGAAGTCAGTTGTAGTTTCTGTGTTTCTCTTTCGTTATTTCTCGTTCTTTTAATGATTCTGCTTGTTAGCAGCAGGTGTTCTTCACTAATGCTCAATCATCACTTAATGAATCTCTTTAATCACTTCATTTCTTGACTGCAATGTATATCTTCTTTTAGTGACCTCAACTGAAATAACTTCAGAGTACTCATAACTATTGTTTTTCATCAAATGAATTGAATTGAGGTAATCAGTGTCCTCAAATGTTTTGAGTTAGCTGAACTTGTTGGGTTTTACAGTGTGCGGCTGATCGCTACATCTGCTTAAAATGTATAATGTAAACATTCTTTATTCATATGAAAATACTAAAATATGAAAATCACACACAAACCATCAACCATCTTATTTGTGTATTTATTAGCTTCTTATTTCAAGAAATGTTTCATTGGTTCGTTCGTCACAGAGCACAGGGCAAGGAAATGTACAGGACAGCGTCATGCAAAGGGCAGGATTATGGTTATGTTGACTCACGTACAATGATTGACAGCTGTAGAGATCAAATGAATGTGCGAAGAGTCATAAACTGATGCAAATTAGGAAGAGGAGACAGAACTTGGTATGAACGCTCTTTCAGCTCTCCAGATCGCAAAATTCAGTGGGAAATAAATAAAAAGGGTATTCTACGGTGGCCGAGAGAGCTCAACGCGCTGCAAATGAAGAAAACACATGCAAACAGAAAAAAACGCATGCAAACAGAAAAAAAACACATGCAAATAGAAAAAAAACACCAGCGAATAAGAAAACATCTTCATCAGTTTTACAACTCACGTGCGTCCCAATACTCACAACACAACCAAATACGGAAACGCGCTGCAATTACAGAAACGCGCTGCAAAAGTTCACAACACAACCAAACAGAAACGCGCTGCAAATAGGACAGAACACAACGGAAATGTTTCCGGGGAACCCAATAAGTGACGGACGGACGGCTCGCGAGCTTTACCAGAGAGACGCGGGCTCTGGCTTTACCTATGCCCTACTCTCTTAAAAGGGCAGACGGCAGAGCCCTTGAATTGGGCACTTTGGAGGGAGCGGAGCACTTATGTGCCATTATGTTGATGAAGGGAGCAACGAAAGACAACGTAATTTCCTCATTATTTTCACCTGGGATGTTCCCATGACAACGCAGCGCGTGTCCATCAGCTGAATAGCTGTTCTTACCAGAAATATAGTATTAATGCTGTTAACATAACTGTTGCAAATAAATATACATTTTATACAACAAAGTTTTTAAAATATGCGTTATATCTTTGTGTGAGTGTCTCAACTTTAAAACTTGCCGTCTCATATTTGGACCTATAGCTACATTCTAACATTTCTTATGAAACTTATTTTAACATAACATGACAAAATGTGTTCAATGTAACTGATGTATCGATTAATGTTTTTTCCTTGTTCTTTTTCTCTATCTTTTTTATTTATTTATTTATTTTAGTCTTCAGCTCATTGTTCTTTTTAGTATTCTTATGACATTGAACATATCGCAAATACATTTTGTATATTGTATACAAAGTTGTATGTCATAAACGTGTCATCTTTGTATGTTTTGCAAAAAAAAAATACAAAAAATAATAATAATAAAAGTAGACAGCTGTAAGCACGTCCTAGCCGTCCGTCCGTCACTTATTGGGTTCCCCGGAAACATTTCCGTTGTGTTCTGTTCTATTTGCAGCGCGTTTCTGTATTTGGTTGTGTTGTGAACTTTTGCAGCGCGTTTCCGTATTTGGTTGTGTTGTGAGTATTGGGACGCACGTGAGTTGTAAAACTGATGAAGATGTTTTCTTATTCGCTGGTGTTTTTTTCTATTTGCATGTGTTTTTTTCTATTTGCATGTGTTTTTTTCTGTTTGCATGCGTTTTTTTCTGTTTGCATGTGTTTTCTTCATTTGCAGCGCGTTGAGCTCTCTCGGCCACCGTAGTATTCTATATGACAAAATATTTTGCAAACGTGGTAATAAATAAAAATTTCTCCAAATATGCACACTTTTGAACTAAGTGCCCATACGGACGCTGCCTGCATGTACTGTATGTGAACAAATAAACTGCAGTAGACATGAGTGAATTCATATGAGTGTTGATATTCTGTTTCAAATATCATACGTTACAGATTGATTATTTTGCAATCCTGACATAAATTAAGAAATTAATGTCACTGCAACCTAGTTTTATCATAAACAGAGGTCAAATATCAAAGCTGGAGTCTTTAATCTTTCTAATGATACTCAAGTTTGTCCAGATCAAGTAAGTGTGATGTTTTAAAATGCAGTGAATGTTTAACAACAATAATCTGGATATATATCTATATCTAAAACACAAAACCACCACACAATAGCGGAGGACAGCACTCATTGGCTCATTCTGTAATATAATTATTTTCAAAGGTTTTGCATTTGAAATCATATTTAAACTTTATAAAATCATTCAAATAACATTACAAACGACTGTCAAAATTTACCTCTTCAATTGTTCATTTTATGCATCAAATTTTGCAGTATTACATTAGGATTGCAATGACACCTGAAAATTATATTTTAAATGGGAGGCCTGAAATAAGCATTTATTTAACTATCGTTTATTTCAAATATCTATATCTACAACAAATTGTGTGTGTGAGCATGTTTAATGGAGTTAACATGGAAAATGTGCCTTGCTTTAGTGGAGACAAACTGACACTTTTGAAACAGAAACATTTAAATGACAGCAAGCTAATGAGTGGTCCTCTGCTGGTTATAATCGTCTTTTTTTCTTACTATATGTAATAATAAATAATCAATCTGTAATGTATGATACTATATTTTCTCAAAATATGTGTCACTTGCTGGTGCTTTGTAATTATTTTTTAAAGTTGACTTTTTCTGAGTTAAAATTGTTTCCCCACATTTTTCCGTGAATAACAATACAATATTTGCATTTTTGTCAAAATATATGGCTACATTTGAGTGGACATCAATACAAAGTTCTGTCTTGAAACTCTAGATCCTTGGTCCTTAACTTGAACTGCTTGCAATCATATCATTCTCTATAGGGCACAGCTGATTGGTTCCTGCCCTCAATAGCCAATGAGCTCGCTGCTCAACCTTCAAATACTTAGTCAGCATTTGCCTCAGCAGTGCAATGTGCTTTCAGAAACGCTCCACCTGTATAGATCTGCTACGGGTGACTCATGTACGCTATATTGTACAGCAGAAGCATGTCTTACATGCTCACAGCAGTGTGTTGTATATGTATTGGCCGTAGCAAGTCCTGTGCTTGCTCTGCAGCAGCAGCGTAGCAGATCTATTCTGCCAAGACCAAATATATCAACTTTGTCATAACCATTACCATGCCAAACACTCCGAGAGTTGTCATGACAGAAATATAGAAAGAGGTTTTTTGGCCACCGTGGTGTAGTTACAGCACCAACCAGCAAAACCCTGACTGATTGTTTTCATTAGTCTTCTCAAATAGAGAGCGAGAATGAGACCGCGGTAACGACTACTGGAAGAGGCAGTCACTTAGTTTATATGGTAATGTTCCCCGTCTATGCACATACCATAAAAGGAAGCACTCAAGACGTGCCCCTGTTAATGTTATTGGGTGATATTAAAGCTTGAATTTCTCTCTGCTGTACTTGCATGCTATCATCATAAGCATTACACTTCTGATTCATCCAGTCTAAATAAGCTCTGGATATTTTAGGAAGGTTTTATTGTTTTTTCTACACTCGTTTGCCTGTTTCTGAATTCGATTACATGGGGGAAAGCAATAAACCCGCTTAGTGCATTACACATAATGGCTTTTGGGAAGTCGTCTTCTCTCCAAAACCATTGTTATGCCTTGGGTTTTGTGTGTACACATCTTTTGTCAATTCATGTTTAGTGCAGTTTTCCAACAATAATTATGCCGTAGAATATAAATGTCCAAGTGCTTTTAACCATATAACTTTACAATATCATATCTGAGACGCAAATTTCTAAATTATCAACATACTCAAAATGCTTTTTATCAAGTAAAAGCTTTCAGTAAAAATTTAAAAACATCCACCTTTAGGTCGTGGAGAGTTTTATAAAGTTAACGTAAGAGTATCAAATATGATCAATCAGGCTTTTGAGGAACATTTATTTGTTCATCTCTCAATCGTTGTATTGCATTGCATTACATGTTTTAAGCTTTTAAATATCATCATATTATTGGGAGATATAGCGTGACGACTGATATTTATATGCATTTTATGTACATATAAAGATCTCATTGATTTACATAATATGCTATTAGAATTTCATCTTACTTTTTGGCCATATAAATATATACGTATCTGCACCAGATTGCATTCTTTGCGTATTTTGGGCCTCTGAATAAAACTGATGTTTTTTTCTTCCTTGAGTTTGAGCATCATATTCTCACTATATCTGATATATATATATATCTATATATGATATTTAACAAAAAATATATGCAAACTTATATATATAGGATAAGGTTGCATTGCTAAAAACATTTTTTTCTCTTCTCCTTTGCAGGCATTTAGTCCTTCTGCCACAATGTTCAAAAACAGCTTGAAAATGCTGCTGACGGGGGGAAAATCCAACAGGAAGAGCCGGAACAGCAGCGGTCAGTCTGAACTTTCATGTCTAACCTCTCGGTAACATGTTTATCCACTAAGATATCATCTAAATATGACTGCATACTTTTTTTGTGTTTTTCTTTTTAAAGTGCTATTTTTTTAAACCACATGAAGCAGGATATTTGGTTACACTTTATTTTAAGGTGTCATTGTTACAGTGTATTTATATATTTAAGTACTGAGTAATGATAATTAACTACATGTACTTACTATAGGGTTAGGTTTGGTTGAGGGTTAATTGCATGTAATTATGCATAATTTACTGTTATTACTACGGTAAGTACATGTAACATATGTAACAAGGACACTGTAAAATGAAGTGTTACCGGATATTTTAATAACATTGCAAACTTCCTATTTGGAAGTTAGTAGCGAGTGCAGTCGCCCTAAGCTGGTATTACAGAAGCATGTAAGAGAACGAACAGCCTAAAGCCTTGATTATCCATCATGCCTCAGTGTTGGAGCTCATTTCTCTCTGGGATACTGGGATGTTCTGCCAATATATGGGTTTCCATATGCTTCCTGATATAACTGACAAATCTGCAGCAGGCCGAGCATGGGGCATGTAGTCTCCGCATCAGACGGCACGTCCACATGCCATTCGCTGACCGTCTGATACTCAACACTTGAGAGGATCACAAGCTCTAGTCAGATTACCAGACAGCAATGCAATGCCAGGCGCACGTCTCAGCAGTTTGCCAGACAAAAAAACAGTTTTTAACTGGTGAGAAAAACGAATAAAGTGGATTTGCCAGGTTAATGGCTTCAAATCTTTGAAAGATATGCAGAGATTGGTTTAAGTTGCGCGCAAACTAGATTTTCTCAAGCAGAACTAATATTTATGATCACATAAAGATCAATTCTACATACTATTAGTGTAGTTTTGTTGTATATTATTGTGGCTTGAACCATTTCAGATTTAAATTAAAATGTTAAAGATAAAGAAATGGCAAAATATCTGGCAAGTTCCTAGAAATATCTCTTTGTGTCATGTGGTTTTGTAAAACCTTTATGTTGTTTTCATGTTGTTATGTGGTGTAACCAGGTAAAAATTATAACCTATTTTCGTTACACTTTGTATACACGTCAGTGTATCTCATCTTAATCATTATTTTCAAATAATGTTCAAGTTTTTAAGTATTTTTTTTTTGTTGTTTTACAAATATCAACAATTATTAGTTCATAAATATTACTTTATTTAGGGGGTTGTACCATTTTATAACCTCCTCTGACTCAAATTATGTTTATATGGCAAATACGTGTTTGGTATACTTTCATTATTAATACATTAACAAAGGTCAATTCCTCAGAAAATTCCAAGTTTACAAGTTGCAATTACGAGTTCTACAAGACGGAATCTTGTAATTATGGAAATTCCAATATGGTTGTATGATTTGACTTTGATTTGTTTCAGGCTTTTTTCATGAATGAAATCATGTGTTTTTTTAAATGAAAAGATCATGTTATCACGCCATTGACCCTTTAATCGCCCTTAAAACTAAAACTTAAAACTTAAAACTTTGATTAGATGGTCTCTTCCACTGTATATCAGCAATTCTTGGCCTCTTAAATAAGCCTTTAGGTGACACTAAAAATCTATCTTCTTGAGAATGAGTCTTGAATTAAGCGCAAAGAAACAAAATGAACAGAGATATTCGTAAAATCCTTTTCTGGTGTCATATTTACTGTGCTGCGTCTCAAAGCTCCCTGTGTAATTACAGCATAGCCGAAACCTCAGTCGCATCATCATCACACGGCCGCTCTAATAGACGTGTTCTCCCACTGGAGCTGGTTTAGTTGGAAGTGATCTCATTAACCACTGGTTCCAGAGATCAAGCAACCATTTCAAATCATACATTGATGTCTGAAGCCTTTTGCCACTGGAATTGAGTAATAGTCAAAGCATGTGCAAAATCCATGCTTTTATATAGAAATACCAGACCATGCATGTATGGCCATATGATTTACATGATGCAGAAAACAAAGATGTCTTAAAAGTCATACAAATTTATTTTACTGAACAATGCAGAAAATCACAGAATTTGAACTTCATCTCCAGAGCTGCTCTGAGACTCATTTCACCATTTCATTAGAGAAACCTATCGTCAGATACACACAGAAACTCAAAGCTCTTCACTACAACATGCCAGAATAAAAGTTTGGTGCATTTTTTAGTGATACCTGCATTTTTCGGGAGTTAATTCGGTTGTAGATTGCGGTTTTCACTCCCGTAATTAAATCCCTTACAGAGACCCATATGTTTCTTTGTCACTTTCCCTCTCTCTCTTTATTCATCAGCAGAAGTAGCGTGAATACTTCATGGTCTCTCTCTGCTTGTTTAGTGCCCTTGACCCCATAGACTGTAAAAAATAGCTTGACCCATATAATGATGATGTTCAGCTATTGAAATGTCACCTCACTTTCTGACAAACTTTTCCACGTACAGTATTTCCATCTATCCTGTCTCTCTAATTACCTCTTTCTCTTTGTTTCACGTTGCATTACACCTTTATGTGTACATTTTTTGTTCACTGTATGATGAATAGGTGCACGTGTAATTATGAGATGAGGGCAGATCTTTGTCGAAGAGTGCAGGAATGAACGAACACCATTAATTTCAGGTGGAAATCACATTGCTCTCATGGTTTTCATGCTTTATATTTGTTGATGTTAGTGCTTGGATATATTTGATTTCCTCTATTTAACCTGATCGAGGAGAATTTTTTATATTTGTGCCTATATGTGTGTGGTATGTAGCTTTAATCTAAACTACAGGATGATAAAATAATTTCAATCTAAATCAATATTCAGTGTCCATGTATGTATTCATTTGGTATGTAGCTCTGTTGCAGTCAGCCAGTCATTATTGCATAATAAACCCATTCAGGGTGAAACAAGACACCGATCACGCTGTCCGGGTTTATTTTACAATAATGACCATCAGACCGTAAGTTATCCCATACGTATACATATACAGGTGGGGCATTTTAAAAAATAATAATTTTGTCTCTCTTTCTTTTGCTTTTTCATGATCAACATGAATCATTAGCATTTATAAATAAACAAGTGTTTTCTGAGTCAGTGTCGGCTGCATAGATGAAGTTGATGATGCTGACTCGACATCTCTGCAGAATAGATGCACCTATAGTTAAGTTAAACATGTCAGGCAGTAAACACTACTTATTTGGCTTTCACACTCCGCACGAACACTCGGATATGCGCCTAATAATAGTGCACATTTATCTAGGTTAATATTGGAGCGAGTGGCCATGTAAAAGTGGCTAATGTTAGGCTACTACTTACATGTTTCGAATGAAGCTATGTTTGAGGTCGATTAATGAAAGGTAGGGGTGAAACGGCACACAGAAGTCATGGTTCGGTACGTACCTCGGTTTTGGGGTCACGGTTCGATATGAGTTCGGTACAACAGGAAAAAGAAACAAATCCCAAATGCTAGGTTTCTTTCCATGTATTTTGAACAGACAGTAGTGCAAATTACAGTTTGTTCCAACTAGCGGCATTTAGTCCCCTGAGGTAGTTGCTACAGAACAGCTTTTAGTGTATTAAAGGGGAACTATGCAGGTTTTTTTAGCTTAATTTACCTTACATGAACAGCTTCAGAGTCATTGGAATGGTTATATGACTTTTTTCAGGTTGAATGGTGGTCTTCTCGCACCCCCCTAGCGCCTGTGAGTGGAAAAAACACCCTTGTACCTTTGGGCCGGCGGGGAAGTATCGCGTGATATCAGGTCTCGCGATGTAACGAATTGCTTTACGGCACTGCACACATACACTATCTAAACATTTATATGCTAGCCTTCTGTGTATCATACATACCTCAGTGGACATGGCTCTGTGCGTTCGCCGGCTTCTTTCAAAACAAATGCACATGACCAGAGGGAGAAGATGGGAGGGGGGAGAGTCGCCAAGTTTTGACTACAGTGTTGTCAAATATCTATTCCGAAGCTGTAGGGGGAGCTCTATAGAGAAACCCGCAAGCAAAAAGCGTGCAGAATGTGCACTCTTGCTTAGGTCATATTTTTTGTTGGGCTGATAAAAAACAAATGTTATTTGGTCACAATCAGCTATACAAAACTGAAAAGCATCTCTTGTGTACAAAATAAAATAATGAGAAATATGTGAAACGGAGAAAAAGTGGCACTTTTTCACATTTCATTACTGGACTAATAGTGAGACTTCCACAATGCCAAATAATTTTGTCTCTTTATAATAGCAGAAAAAACTTAAAATACTCCAGGAGTAAGACATCATTCAAAACTGTAAAGGGTCTATTTTTAAGCGCGTCACAAAAATGAAATGGAAACTCAGTGTGTAGACTACTAGTAAGCTCTTGCGTGTCATCTGAACTCTTGTTTTGTGTTGGTGCGTAGATCGCCTCTTCTTCTTCTGCTCTTTTTCCTGTTGTGGTGGTTAGCAAACAGCATTGCATTACCGAGTGCGCCCCCTTCTTAAAAAGACACTAAAACTGCCAGTAGGTGGCGGTAAATGTCTAAATGAGTAAGTTATTGATTCATTGATTCATCGTTCAAACGGTTGAGTCATTTAGGAATGAAGTAAATGGCTCTATTTATAAACGGGTCATTGATCATTGGTTCACCCGATTGATTTGCGGAGACGCACAGAAGTTCTGCTCTGGCTTTATAGGTAATATTTTCATTGGCAAAACTGAGCAAAAACATAAAATAGTGTGTCTAAAATATAACAACTGTTATAACTGTATAACAACTATATAACTGTTTTATAAAATCAGTATCACATTTGCACTTGTGTGATATTGTGCCCGTTACTTGTGTGATAATGTTTAACTATATCATATGATATGAATATGAGACAATCATATAGGGGCATTTATGCCCGGATATAAACATAGAAGACAGTGTGTATAAAGTTATTTGGTAACACTTTACGGTAAGGGTACATGAATTATCATGAATTCATGTATAAATTCATGCATGAAATATGCATTCATTCATGCAATAATATCTCATGAATCATCAGGAACTAACACAAGCTCAACGTTTTTCATTCATGACTTCATGGATGAACAACACCTTAATTAAAACATTAACTAAGATGAGTACATCATCATGAATTATGATTTATTACGCATGATCATGATGTTTTCTTTGCTCACACAAAAAATTGGTCTTTACCACCCATTGTGGATACAGCTATGGTTATGGTACATGAATCATCATGAATTCATGCATAAAAAAGTATTAATTTATGCATGCAAGACTACTCTTCGAATTATTAAAGGAATGTACAAAAATCCACATTATCTAATGCATGCATACAGGCTAGAACAGTATTAATGTGAGAACTTTTTTTCTCAATTATGATCTGAGTTTCCAAGCATGTTCATGTCTTCTTCTTAGCCTGCAGGTAAATGGACAGACCCCAAAATTGGCCAATCACAGCACATATTATACGAATTCTGTTGGCGTTCAAATACAGTAGTCATCATTAACTAAGCATTATTTATCAATGACTTCATCATGTGTGTGGCCCCTCAACTAAAGTGGTGACTTGGTGCTTTGAAACACTGATGAACAATGTGTTTTCATTATGATCTGAGTTATCCATCATGTTCATGTCTTCTTCTTAGCCTGCAGGTAAATGGACAGACCCCAAAATTGGCCAATCACAGCACATAACATACGAATTCTGTTGGCATTCAAATACAGTAGTCATCATTAACTAAGCATTATTTATCAATGACTTCATCATGTGTGTGGCCCCTCAACTAAAGTGGTGACTTGGTGCTTTGAAACACTGATGAACAATGTGTTTTCATTATGATCTGAGTTATCCATCATGTTCATGTCTTCTTCTTAGCCTGCAGGTAAATGGACAGACCCCAAAATTGGCCAATCACAGCACAGAACATACGAATTCTGTTGGCATTCAAATACAGTAGTCATCATTAACTAAGCATTATTTATCAATGACTTCATCATGTGTGTGGCCCCTCAACTAAAGTGGTGACTTGGTGCTTTGAAACACTGATGAACAATGTGGCATAACTGTGAAATGACATGAATATGAACATGAAAGTTCAAGCCTTTGCAAACAATGTAACGTTACTGTGGACACAAATGGACTTTGATCTTAACTTTACTGCTTTATAAACCAGTTAAAAACCATAAAGCTGTTTTTAAAAAAAATGTTTCACAAACAGCTTGATCTCTTTTGGGGTAAAGAGTCACCTTTTAATGTATGCTACTGATGTGATTTCTTAAAACTACGTAGGAAATTATAAATTAAAACAACAGACAGACAATCACAATAATTTATTTATTGAGAAAATGTCAAAACCGGTACCAAAAGTCGTTCACATGACGATGTGTCCTCTCTGGCAGTAACGTTATATAATAGTTTTGTATGAGGTAACGTTACAGAGCAGAATTTAAGTTATTAATCCATGAAAATGTTGATTCGGTTTCGGTTCGCTGTTCGCTTCGCTCTGTGAAGGGAGGCGCGCGCGCTTCTCCATTTCAAATGTAGTACACAACTTAAACACGGCATGTCGCAATCTGTGACGAAGCATGCGAGAGCCAATGAGCGTTTGATATCACTGCCGTAAAACATGTCGTAACGCTTCGGGCGCAATTTTTGAATTTGAATTCACCACGAGCGCGGGATTTGACGTTGACGGTCTCCGCTGAGAATGAGAAATGGAGATGAAGATCACTGGATAAAGGGCTGCATTTGGATCTTGCAAACAACGAATGGATTCTAAAGATTTGGATGACATTAAGCTAATACAATTTATTTCTTTTGTAAATTTATGTTGTGTTTTAGTTTATTATGAGTCTAGGAGAAAACGCCTTTTGTGTCTCACGGTAAATAAACCAAATATTACAAAATGGTTAAACGATTAAAGGAGATTTTTTTTATCATATCATATATGTATTATGTGTATTCTTGTTTAACACCATGTAGGCTAATCCTTCAAAACGAGTTTGCAGCAGAAGGCACTAACAGAACGAAATGTTATTATTTATTAGTAGCCTAACGTTATTATAACGTTAAACTGTATTAATAAATGCGACTGATGTAATCGATGTAATTGATAAGACAAGTGAATGCAATAGAGTCAAAACATTAATGCCACGATTTTAATATGCATAAGTTAAATAGGAATACGCCCAAATTTGTACGTTGTTGTTTGTAACGTTATAAGTTGTTTTTATACGTAAATAAATTAGCCTACGTTTTTGTGCTGTCAATATGTAAATGTTATATGTTTTAGTGCTGTAAATACGTCAGTATTATACGTTTCTGTGTATAAAACGTAAATAAATCTACGTATGGTAGAACTACACTTTAACAAATACACACGTATTCTCATGAGATCACGTTGCAAGTTAAGATCAAAGTCCATTTGTGTCCACACAGTAACGTTACACTGGCTTGAACTTTCATGTTCATATTCATGTCATTTCACAGTTATGCCACATTGTTCATCAGTGTTTCAAAGCACCAAGTCACCACTTTAGTTGAGGGGCCACACACATGATGAAGTCATTGATAAATAATGCTTAGTTAATGATGACTACTGTATTTGAATGCCAACAGAATTCGTATGTTATGTGCTGTGATTGGCCAATTTTGGGGTCTGTCCATTTACCTGCAGGCTAAGAAGAAGACATGAACATGATGGATAACTCAGATCATAATGAAAACACATTGTTCATCAGTGTTTCAAAGCACCAAGTCACCACTTTAGTTGAGGGGCCACACACATGATGAAGTCATAGATAAATAATGCTTAGTTAATGATGACTACTGTATTTGAACGCCAACAGAATTCGTATAATATGTGCTGTGATTGGCCAATTTTGGGGTCTGTCCATTTACCTGCAGGCTATGAAGAAGACATGTATGCTGGATAACTCAGATCATAATTCATAAAAAAAGTTCTCACATTAATTGAAATACTGTTCTAGCCTGTATGCATGCATTAGATAATGTGGATTTTTGTACATTCCTTTAATAATTCGAAGAGTAGTCTTGCATGCATGAATTAATACTTTTTTATGCATGAATTCATGATGATTCATGTACCATAACCATAGCTGTATCCACAATGGGTGGTAAAGACCAATTTTTTGTGTGAACAAAGAAAACATCATGATCATGCGTAATAAATCATAATTCATGATGATGTACTCATCTTAGTTAATGTTTTAATTAAGGTGTTGTTCATCCATGAAGTCATGAATGAAAAACGTTGAACTTGTGTTAGTTCCTGATGATTCATGAGATATTAATGCATGAATGAATGCATATTTCATGCATGAATTTATACATGAATTCATGATAATTCATGTACCCTTACCGTAAAGTGTTACCAGTTATTTTTCAGAGAAACTACCATGCCATTCTTTGAATATTATTTTAATACTCCGATCTATTATTGTGGTTTAATCTGTTTCAGATAATCTGTTTTCCAATCCTAAACGGCACATAAAAATAAAACAAACTTGACTGCATGATGTCTCTTTCTGTCTGAAAAGCAATATTTGGCAAGATTAAGCTGCAGTGTGGACCAGACCTTATGCCGTTTAGTCAAATGTCTGTCTGCGCAAGGCTGTCTGTTGATATAACTCATGAATTTCAGAGCAATGTCATATTAACGTCTTACTTTCTGTGATGAAACATACTGCAACACTTGGTACATCCAACACTTGACAGGAGCCACAATAGGCGATGTGTCGTGGGATCCCGGGCCGTTCCCACGCCTGTGCCTCAGCGAGACTCTTAACGGTATCCTTCATTCGTTCTTGGCATCTCAGCCTGAAGGCACCTGTGGTTATTAAACTACTCTTATAAACCCCAGCGGTTGCTAATGCACATTCTGTAGGGATTGTCCTATAATTGTGTCCTATTGTAATGGGTTTACAGTAACTGATTGATTAGATTATCGATGCACAGTATTACATTTCTCTTTCTGTAAACTCAGCTCTGACATACTGTAGTACAGTACCGGACATTTGTCATCTGCCTGCTTGAATGCACTCATGCCGTTTTCTGCCAAGAATTGCCTTATCACATTCAGTCTCAGACTGAGGAGTGTGTGAGTGTGTGTGTGTGTGTGTGTGTTTTAGTATTATTTTCTGATTGGACAGTCACTTCCTCCTGTCAGTAGTGTAGCTGTGCCGCTCGTGTGCTGATTGCTCAGTCCAGTCTCTGACGCACACACTCACACAGATCTGCGTCACTATAAGGAACCCACAGAGTTGATGCATTTCACAGACACACACTTTGATATGGCCTATAACCCCAAATTACTGCAATCAATGAAGCAGAATAGCTATTTTTTACGTCCATTTCTTGTCCAAATGACCGTTTAAAGAAATATTTTTGTGTCCTTTTTAAGTTTTAATCTTACAGACATGATCAATTATGTCATATTCTACTGTTGTATACATTATATATGTGTATAAATGTTCAAATAAATCCAATGAAAATATAACGCATTCCTATCCTATCATTAAAAATGCTCTTTTAGATAATAAAATGTAATTATATAATATATAATGTAGTGTAGTGTACTGTAATATAATAATATATTCAAATAGAAAAGAGTTATTTTAAATTGTAATAATATTTCACAATATTACTGGTTTACTGTATTTTTTACTGTATTTTTTATCAAATAAACACAGCCTTGTTGAGCGTAAAAATCACACCGAACCCAAACTTTTAAACAGTAAAAATAAAATAAAATAAATAAATAGAAAAAAACCTTAAAGGTAGGCTAATTTTCTGTCAGGACTTTCTTTGTTCATTTTATGGACATTTATTAATAAAATATGGGGAAAATACCTGGAAAAAGCATATAAACTTCATATAAACAATACATTTACGTACTTTTCTTTGAGTGTAGTGTTATATTTCCGCTCATGGCCTCTCTGTGTCTCAGTCTGTAAGTGTTGAAGGTGCTGTCTCACTGCTGTCACACTGACTGAAGGAAGAGAGTGCAGACGTCTCTCTCTCTCCACACACACACACCGATGGGAGGACGATCTTGATGCAAGGCTAAAATTTCAACCTTAGGCATGAGAATAATGGGACAATAAACCGGTACTAGATCAAAAAACCACGGGAACACATTGATGTGTCGACTACACCAATGTTGGAAACTGCAGGGGAATAGACACTGCTAGCAGCCGAAAGCACAGAGACTCTGACCTCCAGCAATCTAAAGCGCTGTCAGTGTGAACGGCCATTAAAGCCACTGATCCAGACCTATAAAGCTGCGGTGATGAATTTAACCTCCACTGATGTCCCATATTTCCTCCTTAGTGAGGCTCTCCAGACCTGCAGTATATTGTGTGAGCACCTCTCACATCCTCCACAGCTTGACATCTCGAGCACATAGAGCTAATGAGCCTCTGAATCGCTCCCAGTCCTGCCAGGGTGTTGCTATGGTGTCGCTAATCTGTTGTCAGTAGTTGTCGGGGTGTTGCTATACTGTTCACAATGTGAATGTGTACTGTGTGGTTGTCAACAATGACTCGATTTGACTGTCTCAGTGATTTTGAAAATCTGGTAATAAGTTCATGAAAATGTTCTTAAATGCATTTTCTTGAGCAAGACAATATAGAGTAAGAATTTTCTTAAAGGGATAGTCGATGAAAAAAAATGAAATTTCTGTCATGATTTTCTCACCCTCATGTCGTTCCAAACCTGTATGACTTTCTTCTGACTGTCTTCTTTTGTGTCCTGCAGAAGAAGGCATGAGGGTGAGTTAATGATGATAGTATTTAAATTTTTGGTTTGACTATACCTTTAAGGACTTAAAGGTGAAGTGTGTAGTTTCTGCAACACCAGCGGCACCAAGCGGAGTTACAAAAATACAGCATATTTTGCAAACACCTCTTCGCACGCTGCACTCCCCCAACCGAAACATCACAATCACAGCTCTTACGGATGCTTGTGAAGGCATGTAAAAGTAAGCTACTTTCAGTAAAAAGTCCAACACATTAGGAATACTTTTAGCTGTGTTGCTATTTGTCATATGAGTAAATAGGCCAAACACTCTCTTTAGAGCAAATGCACATGTGCTCCAGAATGGTTTGAGGCTGTCTACCCCGGACACGTCAAAGTAAACATTATGAACTGGAGCATTTCGTCTTTCTGAATAGGTGCATAATGATGCTGTATTGTATTGCTGCGTCCATTGTTGCGTGTTGCATCGCAATGCCCCGTTCGTGTTGAAGTGTTCATGACCTGTTTAATCTTTGACTTTGTCTTGCACTTCTGTAACCAAAGCTGAATGTCTTTTCCCATGTAATGCATTCATGGTCCCACAAAATGATGCCCCAAACTCTCACTATAGGTTGAGCTGGAAAGTGATTGACAGATATGGGTGGACTGCTCTCAAAGTTTTGATGATGCCTGAGAGGCTCAATGTTTACACTTTTGGGGGAGATAAACCCATGAATGACATACTAATAGTAGTCAATGAACAATAAACTGGGTTAAGAGAATGTATTTTAACATAAAAAAACCTTACATCGCCTTTAAAAGTGCCATATGTAATATTGGCAGCTAGCGGCTGAAATTGTTACTACAGTCCAGCTTCAAAATATTGGTCGACCCCCCCCCCCCACCCCACCCCCCAAAACTCGATGCACATGCGAGTTGTCAGATTGAGGACACACAACAGAAACGAGCGCAATTTTGAAAACAGAAGCCGATGAGCACTTTCACTGTAAGTTGATGAGTTGATTTATCCGTGTTTTGATATGCCTCTGGTTAGGGATGGCCCGATACCACTTTTTGCAGAACGAGTCCGATACCGATACTTTCATTTTTGGTACTCGTCGATACCGATACCGTAACCGATCCCTGAATTTTCACTGCATATGTAATTTTTAAATGTATTAGTAGATAAACCAAAAGAATATAAATCATATTAGTTGGCTTAATTTGTTCATCAAATATATATATTTCTTTCAGTTATTTTCATGCTTAATTAAGCCTGCTAAAATGCGTTGTATGAGCTTCTGTTACTGTCACTGTTCATTCTATTGCTCTATCATTTTATCTTTCATTTAATAGTACAGCACATATTTAGAGCTGCTTCAGCAGGGCTCAGTGCTGAGGATTGGGTCAGCGGTTCAAATGTTTGTCAAAACCAGTGAAATATCAATTATTTAATCTAATTTTGATACTACAACAAAAACTATAGCAGCCTAATTAATGTGAATTTAAAACAAGTAAGCAGTCAGTAACAAATTACAAATACAATTACAAATAGGACAAATAAATACAGTAGAACAAAGAAAGGCTAATGAAATAAACAGTGTTTTTAGAGTTGTTCGGGTAGATCTAACGGGTACAGAAATTTGAATAAAGTAATCAAATGTGAAAAAAGCATATTCATTACTGTATAAATTATATACAGATGGATATTTTTGTAAAGTTGAAAAGGGTAGCCTATTTAGTCAAGAGCAGTGAGTATTTCTTTGTCCTTTGTTTGATTAACATTAAAACACAGAAGCAGGTTTATCAAACTGCTGTCCCTTTAAGACCGAACGCACGGACCGCATTTGAACATGCTACGTTCATTTGATATATAACCGACTTTGTTTACTAGGATACTCACCAAGACGGGCGTTTTTACCTAATTTTGTGTGAATTCGTCCGTACAAGCGCAAGACGTGAAAGACAATTTAATTCAGTATTCGCGCGCTGAGATGCTGGTTTGCGGGGCGCGCGCTTTGGATGTTTGCGTTCATGGAACTTCTTGACCTGCACACGTCCTGTAATAATGTAGGGAACCACGCGTTATACATAAATCAGGTAACAGTTCATGTTTTACTTTACTTACATATACGATTTAGTTTAAATCCAAATAACATGTGCTGAGTGAACGATCAGCAATCAAGAGCATTCAACAGAAGTGCGCTCGCTCGCTCTCTCTCTCTCTCTCTCTCTCTCTCTCTCTCTCTCTCTCTCTCTCTCTCTCTCTCTCTCGTCAGTTAACGTTAATAATAAGCTACATGCCTCGTTTTATTTTCTTTGCCATTGACATCCGACTGAACAAACTTTCCACTGATGTCTGTTTAAAGGGATGTGCTCGACCAGCTCACTCGTCTGTGCCGTTGCGCACTGCGCGTTTTTCTCTTATCAGCTCGCGCACCACAGCTATGTTACTATACACACGCACCTTGTACGAACCCTGTGAAATGAGCCCAAACTGCCGACATTATACTTTCCTATGCCTCAGTTCACCTCCACAAAGCACTCGCGGCGGCTAGTTTCGTTTCGCAGAATGTACGTGGTATCGGTGCGTGCCTCATATTTTTATGAGTACGAGTACTAGTATATGAGGATAGTATCGGCCCGATCCCGATGCCAGTATCGTATCGGGACATCCCTACCTCTGGTCATAAGGCCCTATCTTGCACCCAGCGCAATTGACTTTGTACACCAACGCATGTATCGTTCCTATTTTGCACCTGACGCACAGCAGACTTTTCCCTCGACAGACGCACGTCGGTAAATTAGGGAATGAACTTGCGCTCTGGGAGGAGGTTCAGCGAAAAGAGGAGGCATGTTCCGGCGCAAACGTTCCCTGGTGCTATTTTGCTGTTCCAGAAAAAAATTTGATGCTATTTTAAGGGTACATGTTTGCCCATAAAGTAGCGTGTGCACAACGCACATACACTTTGCTTCTCTCATCTACACAGTTGCCATTTTTGCAAACCATACATTATTACAAGGAAAAATATTCCACACGAGGGAAATCATTGTTGTGTCCATGAAGATGTGAAAAAATAGGCATAAATCTAGCTTACACATTTACCCAAATTATTATACGCCTGTTTAACCGAAGCTAATTTGGGTGGGTTTCTCCATCCTCATACAGTGTCACTTCTCTGTGTTTTACGTCCCTGACGAGAACGTCGGTCTCCTCGGTTGTGAACCGCTCCTGGCGTGCGTCTGGCAAATCCGCCGTTATAATAGCAATCCGCCATGGAACAAGCACGCCTACTCTTAAAGGGAATGTGAGATGACGCTCTGATTGGTTTATTTCACGTTATGCCCAAACCACACCTATTAGTAATGTAGCTACTTCAGACCAACCCATTTTAGATTAGCGTCGGGCGCAAGAGTCATTTATCCCGCCGCTATAATAGCAACAGCGCCCGAGACCCGCCCACAAAGTTACTTGCATTTCGCGTTTGATACTTGCATTTCAGATCGTTAAAATAGGGCCTATAGAGTTTTTCGATGGATGCCGAGGCTCTTTAGGTTTGGTTTGCTGGCTTCCATGGCTGGAATGCGCTGTGTTTTCCGCCAGCTGGCAACCCGCGGTGTTGAAATCCTGTTGGGTAAATTGGCAGTGTGCGGAATCACACAGACCAAAACAAAAACAGAAATTCTGACACAGAACACGGCACGTTTCAAAGTAGAATAACTGGCTGTAGCATTGCTTTTCAGTGAAACAAGTATGTGAACTCAGCATGTTTCCTAAATATCTGCAAACATATTATGATATGGTTATGCTTTAGTATAGCCCCCCCCCCCCCCAAAAAAAATGCATACAGCACCTTTAAGCAAGTGTTTTAAAATGACTTTAAAGAGGTTATTTTCAGTGATTTTTTTCCTCATGAATACAAAATAAAATACTATATAAAAAAAAATATATAGTAGTTAGGAAGAGTGTGAAGTCATTGTGAGAGTGCACTACTGTCTGTGAGATTTTTTAATGTTTTTAAAAGAAGTCTCTTCTGCTCACCATTAATTAAGGCTGCATTTATTTGATCAAAGATACATTAAAAACATAAGAATAATATTACAATTTAAATTAGCTGTTTTTTTATATGAATATATTTTAAAATGTAATTTATTCCTGTGACGTCAAAGCTGAATTTTCAGCATCATTACTCCAGTCTTCAGTGTCACATGATCCTTCAGAAATCACTCTAATATGATGATTTGCTGCTCAAGAAACATTTTATTATCATCAATGTTGAAAACAGTTGTGCTGCTGCTTCATGTTTTTGTGGAAGCCATGATACATTTTTGGTCACACTAGATTAGGGTCCAATTCTCACTATTAACTAACTTTGCCTCAATAAACTCCTAATTACTGCTTATTAATAAGGCAGTAGTTACGTTTTGGTAATGGGTGATTGAGGTATGTAGAATATGGTCATGCAGAATAAGGCATTAATATGTGATTTATAAGTACTAATAAACGGTCAATATTCTAGTAATATTCATGCTAATAAACAACTAGTTAATAGTGAGAATTGGGCCCCTAAACTAAAGTGTTACCCTTTTTTTTTTTTCAGGATTCTTTGCTGAATTGAAAGACTAGATTATTTTTTAATAGAAACACCCCTAAAAACCACAGTCTCAGTCCATATATCAGACTCCTTGAATGAAGTGGAGCCACATTCAGCCGTCAGCTTCTCTCCTCCACCTCCGCTCTATTGCCCTCGTCTGCTGGGAGCAGATTGAAGAGCATCTCATTTCTTACGAGGACCTGTTGCTTCTGCTGACAAGTCCATCACGGTCCCTGCCAGCATACTCAGAGTTTCAGTAGGTGGCAGATCCAAAGCAATCTGTCTGATGGACGAGTCTGATGTGTTAGTTCTGCTCTGGCGTTGACCTGAGGTGAGCTGGATCTTGGTTAGTCATGTGTTCTTCTAGCCTGTGAAACCTCTGCAGATTTCTCTGAAACTGCGCAGATGGGTCTCCGGCTGCTAGGAGCTCTTCCACTCGGACACCGTTCGTTGCAAGTATTTATAAGTGATTTAGTGCAACCTTTTTTGAAGTTAATATTTAAAAAACAACAACTTTTGTCTACCAAATCAAAGCCATGTGGTGCAACAAACATGCAAATTATAAATAAAAACAAACAATTAAATAAACCCTAAATGTTTATATATAGATCTTTCCTGACAACATTTAGGGTTTGTTTGTTTATTTATTTGTTTGTATTAGACAAAGAAGAAAAAAAAAACATGTATATTTAAAAAAAAAGAAAATATATATATATATATATTATTATTTCTTTTCTTTTTTTATTATACTTGTTTTTTTTCTTTTATATATATATATATATATATATATATATATAAATTTACGTATACATGTATTTTGTTTTTCTTTATCAGAGACGCTAATACAGTATTTCACATTGAGCCATGTTGCTGGTCAGAAGCTTGTGAAGTTTCACAAGCTTTAAATTTCTGTGTGATTATTGCTGTAAATGGTGCACATCATATCTTGAATTGTAGTTAAACACCAATTGAATCATTCTAATGTAGCATTGTTTTATTTCTGAAAATATAATTAGCCCAAATGGAAAACTGAATAAAATGTTGTTTGCAGAATTATTCAGCAAGATTGCACGAACAAAAAGAACAGGGCGAATGTAACTAGAGCACAATAGCCTTCTAATTGGCCTCTACCTGTGAATAATTAAATAGTAGCCGCTTTCCTGAATAAAAAACCCACTGGATATTGAGGCTGTGAATCTGAAAGACAGCTGTGAAAGAAAAGAAATGAACACTTGAAAGAAGTAGATATGGTGTTAATATTATAAATATTATACTGGGCATCAAAGAAGTGCTTCAAATCCTTTTCTGATCAAGGACACTCGTCAAACTGCACACACATGACAATTATTACTTTAAAGAAGCTACAGAATGTAATATTTGAGAAAGGAGTCATGATAGAATTAACTACACTGATTTTTATTTTGTAGAAACTATTTTTACTCCATAATTGCTAGTACATTTGGCAATTTATTAACTTGCAAAGAACTGCAAGTAACCCATTGAATTAAAAGTGACATTTTAACTGAAATAGTATTTTACTATTGCAAATTTCTGCTGTGCAAAATATTAAAATAAATGAATTACATTTTCTAAAAACATTTTCTGACATAAAAAAAGAAATAGATCCCCACTGACTGGTTTCTGAGTCCTGTTGCAGAGAATTTAGTGCTATTAAATTCGTATAGCGTTTATGAGCTTTACAAAACATAAATCAAACAAAATTTCACTGTAGAATCTGTAATTCTGTGAAATGAGAAAAGTGTCTGAGCACTCGATTAATGCGTACTTCTACAGAAAGCTTCATTTTCTGTAAATGTGCTTTAATAAATGTGAATATGCGAGTGAGAGAGGATGACTAATGTGAATGTAGATATATGTGCTCTTGTCTTAACAGATGTCTGTGTTATTGCTCTATCAGTGATGATTCATTCAAGTGCATCTGTTCACTTTAAAGTGAGTGTCCTCAAAAACACTTTCTGCTGTTATACATACTGTACTGTGTGTACATCTGCACACACGTCTACAGTACAGAAACTGAGGTAATGTGGACAGAATACAAACAGAGATTTCCGTGATATATAGATGTTAATATCTGCATGTTGTTTGAGTAAGCGTTAGAAATGACCCTGACGGATAAAAACATCCTAATCAGAAGGAATCTGTTTTGGTTAACAGGAGCGCAGATCACTGAAAAACTTTCAGGGTCAGTAAAATGAATGAATAAATCAATACTTTTATTCAGCAAGGACACATTAAAATACCAAGGTATCAGTAAACACATTTAAAATATTACAAAATGTAAATGCTGTTCTTTTGAATCATGAAAAAAAAAAAAAATATTCACAAAAATATTAAGCAGCCCAACAAAAGCTCATGTGACACTGAAGACTGGGGTAATGGCTGCTGAAAATGAAATGACAATAATATTTCAATAATAGTACTGTTCTTATTGTTTTTTTTGTTTGTTTTTTTGTGATCATATACATGCAGCTTTGGTGAGTATAAGAGACTTCTTTAAAATACATATAAATAAACCGTACTTAACCAAACTTTAGAAGTTTTACTAGTGGCCATAGACAGTTTGTTCGAATCATTGGGAGCTGAATGAATCAAATTAATTCAAAAAGGCTTTTCACAATTCATTTTTAAAAATTTTAGGCCACATTTACACATAGCCGAGTATTTAGAGAAACAAATATTTCCCCCCCTCCGTTTTCAGTAATAACATTGTGCACACAACATTGACTTTGTAATGCGAGAAACTGCCTCCTTGTCATTTCTGACTTATAACAAAAAAAAATAACAGTGTCTAAAAGCTGCTATATGACAAGGTGTACAGCAAACAATAAGCTAAAAAACCCAGAACTAAATTTTTATAAGCTACCAAACCATAAAAGCCTGCCTTTAAGGAGACAAAAGTGGATACAGGCAATTGGACGTGAAGCATCAGCTGGAAGAATGGGTAAATTGTGAGATCCTGACACCCAGTATGCACTAAAAATACACTACGTGTGCAGTAAACGTTTTGTCACTGGTAAGTTAAATATCCAAATGTCAGTTTTATATTATATTTCTGTAAGCTAATCTATCCTGTCACCGATTGTGTTCCCCTCAAGTGGGCGTAGTTCTCAGAGTAATGTGACATGTTGAGCTCTTTCTCATTTGCCTGTATCCACTTTTGTGTCCTTAAACGCTTGTTTTTTGGGGTCGACAGCTTATAAAAACTTAGTTCTGTTTTTTTTTAGCTTGTTTGCTGTACACCTTGTCATATAGCAGCTATTAGACATTGTTTTGTTTTTTGTTATTAGTCAGAAATGACAAGGAGGCAGCTTCTCGCAATGCGAAGTCGATGGAGACGGTTGGATTGCCCCTCCCCCCCCCGGTGTGGGCGTGGCCTAAATGCGCTCTGCCTCTATAGGTTGAGCTGGAAATTGATTGACAGATCAAACCGACTGCTTTCAAGGTTTTGATGATGCCTGAGAGGCTCAGTGTGTACGCTTTTGGGGGAGATAAACCCATGAATACTAATAGTAGTCTATGAACAATAAACTGGGCTAAGAGAATGTATTTTAACATAAAAAGATACTTTACCTTCAAGGCTGGTCTAAAATAGCTGTGGTTAACACCAGGTCATTTTATTCACTGGTCTGTTCACTGTACACTTCAGCCCCTCAGCTACACAATTGAGTAATTCTGGTGTATTGCATTAGTATAAATATTTATTTGCATAATCTTTATTGCATAATGGCAGGGAGAACATTGCACTGTAAAACTGTACTAACCGTTACAGAGGATGATGATTCTTGTGCCTGGATGTTGTTCTGACATGTCCTTTTCGTCCATCTGGAGGTGTAGAAGTCTTGGAGGGAGGGCAGGAGTGCACCAATTATCCCTTCAGCCGTCCTGACTGTCTATTGCAGACATGTTATGCCTGATTCAGAGGCCGAACCAAACCAGCAGTTATAGAGGTGAATAGGCTGTTTCCCTAGTCACACTATCTGCTGTCTGACTGAAAGTTGGTGATCCGCTGACCGACTGCTCAGGACACAGAGAGCTGGATCATTTTGTCCTAAAGATGTTCAGAGATGATGGTGTTGAATAGTCTGCAAATAGGATCCTTGCATAAGAGCCTTGCATTATCATTTATGAATATAGTTGCAAGCAGCAATATATGGAGTCCAAACAGAACAGAAAGAAGTAGGATATTAAATGCAAAGATGTTACATAACTAACCGACTTACAAAGACAATATAGAACTTGGAATAATATCCAATGACAATATGCAGAATTTCAAAGCCTGGTTGGCTTAAAGAGATCGTTCACCCACAAGTTACAATTCTGTCATTTACTCGTCATCTACTTGTCATTCCACTTGAACGACTTTCTTTGTTCTGCAGAACACGAAAGAAAATAATTTGAGAAATCTCTTTTTTTTGTCCATAAAATGAAAGTCCAATGGTGTTTTGGACCCCACTGACTTTCTTTGAATGGACAAAAACAGTTTAAACATTCATTTTTGGGTGAACTATCGTTTTCAGATAGCATTTGATTAGTGTTTATAGTATTTAGTGTTTTGCAATGTTGAGAGAGAAAAAAAAACACAAATAAGCCACATCTGTGTTTAAGTCACATTTTATTATTACAATCAGAAATAATGTAAAATGCTGGTAAATTAAGCACAACGTTCACAAGCATAAACACTATAAACATGTATTTTAGCGTCCCTCACTCTGCAACAAATGCTTTAAATTTAACGCTATTCAGAACAGGAATAACAAATATACAAATATGATCATCAAAACCAAACAGATGTTTTAGTTTTGGCAGAGTATCTGAGGCACAAGCTGTAGGCTCCGCCCTCTTCTGGAAAGGGGGCGGGGAGCAGCAGCTCATTTGCATTTAAAGATACATGCATGAAAACTCGAACTGCACAAATTCAAATGTGTGCACTTTGTGAAGTTTTGCCTGCTTGATGTTAATTTCATTACATTGCATTATAAGTCACTTTAGAATATAAGTCACAGCGTGTTTCAGATGATAAAAAATGTGACTTACAGTGCTGGTCAGAATTATTTGCTCCCTTGGTAAATATGATCAAAGAATAAAAAAAAAATCTGCTTTGTTAATTAAAAATTAGCAAAAATCTAACCTTTTATTGAAGTAAAAGAATTGAAAGTTGGGGCGGAATCACATTCTCCAAAACACATTGGGAACAATTGTTTGCCCCCTTTTATTAAATACTTTTTGCAACCAACCTCCGAGAGATCAGAGACCATTCCTCCATACAGAATCTCTCCAGATCCTTCAGATTCCCAGATCCATGTTGGCGCTTCTCCTCTTCAGTTCAGCCCACTCCTCTTCGATAGGGTTCAGGTCTGAGACTGGGATGGCCATTGCAGATGCTTGGTTTTGTGCTCAGTGACACATTTCTGTTTTGATTTTCATGTTTGTTTTTGGATCACTGTCCTGTTGGAAGATCCAGACATGGCCCGTTATAAGATTTCTAGCAGAAGTTGTCAGGTTTTGATTTCTTATCTGTTGGTATTTGATCAAATCCATGATGCCATGAATCTGAAGAAGATGTCCAGGACCTCTGGCAGAAATTTAGGCCCACAGCATTAAAGATACATGGACAGATGAAACACACCAAAAAGAGCTTCTTTGGCAGCAAACACTTAACATGGGTTTGCTTCATACAGGGATAGAAAAAAGTACCCCATGTGTAAAATGAAATACTCTGCTGTATCTTTAATGCTGTGGGCCTAAATTTCTGCCAGAGGTCCTGGACATCTTCTTCAGATACATGGCATCATGGATTCGATCAAATTCCAACAGATAAAAAATCAAAACCTGACAACCTCTGCTAGAAATCTTATAACGGGCCATGTCTGGATCTTCCAACAGGATAGTGATCCAAAAACAAACATGAAAATCAAAACAGAAATGTGTCACTGAGCACAAAACCAAGCATCTGCAATGGCCATCCCAGTCCCAGACCTGAACCCTATCGAAGAGGAGTGGGCTGAACTGAAGAGGAGAAGCGCTAACATGGATCTGGGAATCTGAAGGATCTGGAGAGATTCTGTATGGAGGAATGGTCTCTGATCTCTCGTCAGGTGTTCTCCAAACTCATCAGGCATTATAGGAGAAAACTCAGAGCTGTTATCTTGGCAAAAGGAGGTTGCAAAAAGTATTTAATAAAAGGGGGCAAATAATTGTTCCCAATGTGTTTTGGAGAAAAACATTTATTTTATAATGTGATTTTTCCCCCACTTTCAATTCTTCAATAAAAGGTGAGATTTTTTCCTTTTTTTTCTTTTTTTTTGGATAAAATATCAAAAGGATAAACAATGCAGATTTATTTTTTACAGCCATCTTTGATCATATTTACCAAGGGGGCAAATAATTCTGACCAGCACTGCATATTCCAGAAATAGGGTGTATGAATGAATGCACTTGCTCTAATGATTTCAACCCAACAGCTTAAAAATTGTTGACCGCAGCTTCACTTCTTGGACCCCTAATAAAGCTCAGTCAGCCGAATCTCTGCGGTGGGATGAATGTAGCCTCCAGTGATCACATTGCGTAAAATCGTTTTCACTCTAATGAAAGATACAAACGTGTCCAGTAGGCATCTCAGTAAGAGACCAAAACCAATCAACGTGAACTTTGAGCATCTGCACATAATGAGTGGATCGGATAACCACTGTCAAGTGATTCTTGATATATTCAGCAGGAATCCAAAAGAAACGTGAGACCTCACGATAGTCTGGGCCTGTTGAGCACTGGTGATTGTGTTAATGTTGCTGATTGTTTATACTGCTGTGATAATTCTTGCCTTATTTCCTTATTAAAATAAATGTATGTCTTCATCACCTTCTCACCTCCCCGGCTCGCTTCTTAATGGAAATTTGATTGTTGTGACAGTAAATTCCTGTTTGATGTGTTGCAACAAGACAGCAATTTCCTTAAGGAAATGAGAGGCAAGTAATCATCAATGTACACACAATGGATAATGGAAAGTTGGCAGTAGAGATATGTCTGTGCTTTTCTGTGGTGTGTGGAGCATTCAGACGTCCCGGTTGCTTAGTTAAAGCTGAAGTGTGTAATTTCTGCATCAATAGCGTCTCCAAACAGAATTGCAAAAATAAAGACTGTTACCAAATGGGTTTTCTAAGTTCACTTCATTCGTATAAGCCATTGTTGCTTGCTATATGCTAGGCTTGTTGTGTCTCACTTAATACATTTAAGATGAAATTACCTTCTAATCCTGGTTATTCCTCTTGTCTGAGATAATTGCACGTTCCTGAGTTAAGCGATTGGTTGATGATGCGACGCCTTATGTGCTTAAAAATGTCTGGTTGAAGGCAGAAGTACAGACTCAAAATAAAAAAAAACTTTTTTATGTTAGTTTGTCATCTACTCTCAGGATATTTACATTTATGCATTTGACACGATTTTATCTGAAAAAAGTACATTAGTGTTGAAGGCATCAGTTATTTTAGTATCATTTAGATTCTATTATAGTTTTTATTAATTATATTTTGCATTTGCATTTTAATTTTTGTTAAAGTTTTAGTAATTTTGTTGTTGTTTTTTCAGTTTTTGTTTATTAAATGTCTATATATATATTTGTTATTATTTCAGTTTTAGTTATTTCAAATTTAAGTTTATTTTATTTTATTTAAAGCAACAAAACTGTATTTTTTCTTATGGTTTTAGTTTTACCCTAAGTTAATTATAATAACCCCGGAAGGCATATATTTTTAGCACTTCATACAGTAATTTTGCAGGATATTCGAGCCCATGATATCGGCGGTTTTAAGCTCTGATGTTTGAGCTTCAGGTAAGCACACGAAAAGTGCTTTTCCATGCTTTTTTCTTTTTTAAATAATTCATAAATTATTATTTTTTAACAATATAGTTGTTATACCATTTGTTCTCTGTGTGAGAATTATTAATATTAAAGGTTTCCTTTTGTACCTGATTTTTTTTTTTTTGGTGTGATATTTGGTGAATTGTTATTGAATCCAATTATGGATTCAATATGACCTGCACCATACAAGTTGCACCCAGAATTTTAGCCTAAAACAAGACTGGACTCTGGAAAACAAGGTTGTTGTTGTTGTTATCAGCCAGGCCAGCACTGGCCTACATTGCACATGTACTGTATGCCATGGTACGGTGCTTGACCCTCAGGCAGCTAATGTTCACATTTCGATTAGGTTGATCTTTCCACCCGCTCTGATGAGCTCCGTGTTGAAGGTTTTGTTCTGCTTTGCATCTCATTTTATCATTTTAGTTTCATCTGCGGCTTCATTTGTAATTCCTGTAAAGACTAAGCCACTTAGAGTTTCAAGGAAGATTCGAATAAGCACCGTATCACCTTCCGTTTCATAAAAGCAACAAAACTATTACAAAGATTAACTCTTTTGCTTTTGTTGCTTCACTTAATATTTGCTCTTATGAGATCCCCTATATGATAAGTTTACTTTGTGTGTCAGATCAAAATCTATAAAGAGGTGTGTTCCGCAGAAAAGAATGTAATGCTCATTGACGTACAATACTCGTGTCCTAATAGTCCAGACCGGCCTCTCCAGTCCCCCGGGGCCTAGAGTAATTGATCCTACTATCGTTAACTCCATGCTAATCCATCATTGAACCGCTCATTTACAGTAGAGCCACTGTATTCTCTCTCTTCTCATACACACAAAAGTGGAGCAGGCTACAACAGTTTCACAATGCAGCATATTCGCCGGAGCGTATCATTTACTGTCCAGTTCCATCAGTGCACACTGGACTAACTTTAGGGTTTGTTATGGGGAAGATAAAAAAATGGAAGCTTCCTTCAGTCTCACACTTTGCCACCTTGAGGGGAAAGTCGCGGTCCAGGCGGAAGAGCATTGAGGGTCTGTGCGCAGGCACTCTTTTAGGGGTTTTGCACACTAGAACCTGGTTACTGGACGCGCAGTGTGTGTATCTGCTGGAACAGACTCAGGCGGGACCCACTCCTCCTCCTCGTGCTCAATCGCTCTGCTCTTTCTCTCGCACCTCCTCTGCAGATGGCGGGAACGAGGATACCATAGACCTGCAGAGCACCAGCTTGGATACCCTTCACAACTTCACTGGACAAGGTAAGCTGTGGTTCAGGTGCCGTACGTATGTTACAACAAGCCTAGTTGCGACGTAAAGGGGCACTTCGCACTGCTAAATATTCTTTCATTGCACCATTAAACTTGGGGCCCTATCTTGCACCCAGCGCAATTGACTTTGTACACCGACGCATGTATCGTTCCTATTTTGCACCCAAAGCACAGTGGACTTTTCCCTCGACAGACGCACGTCTGTAAATTAGGGAATGAACTTGCGCTCCCGGAGGCGGTTCAGCGAAAAGAGGAGGCGTGTTCCGGCGCAAACGTTCACTAATGCTATTTTGCAGTTCCAGAAAACAAAAGTGCATAGGCTACACTTTGCTTCTCTCATCTACACACAGACATTGTGTAGATGCACAGACACAGTTGCCATTTTTGCAAACCATACATAATTACAAGGAAACAAAATCATTGTGGTGTCCATGAAGATGTGAAAAAATAGGCATAAATCTAGCTTACACATTTACCCAAATTATTATACGCCTGTTTAACCGAAGCTAATTTGGGTGGGTTTCTCCATCCCCAATGTCACTTCTCTGTGTTTTACGGCCCTGACGAGAACGTCGGTCTCCTCGGCTGTGAACCGATCCTGGCGTGCGTCTGGCAAATCAGCCGTTATAATAGCAATCCGCCATGGAACAAGCGCGCCTGCTGTAAAAGTGAATGTGAGTAATGTCCCTCTGATTGGTTATTTCAGGTTACGCCCAAACCACACCTATGAGTAATGTAGCTGCTTCAGATCAACCTATTTTAGATTTGCATCGGAGATCCGCCCACAAAGTTACTTGCGTTATGTGTTTGATACTTGTGTTTCAGATTGTTAAAATAGGGCCCAAAGTTTGTTTGTCCCTCCTTGAGTATGAGCTCCTTACTGAGATCTTACAATATGAGCCAAAAAAGCCTGATGTATAACATTTAAATACTGTATGTATATATATATAGTTCAATAAATTGTTCCGTTTCAAAAAATAATATTTCGGACTATTATTTCATGTCATGCTTTTTTTATTTCATGTCAAGCGTCTTTTTTTTCTTTTCTTTTTTTTTATTGAAAGGAGTAAAGCAACATACAGTAAAACCATGAAAGTTACATTATCCTTCCTTCTATTTTTACTATAACAACCCCCCTCACCCCCGAAACATCCCTTCCCTGGGCAGCTTAAATACAACAGAATAACAGCATCTGCTTACAAAGGCAAAATATTACAATTATGTCATTACACTTTTTCAAGGCATGTACCCATGCATACCAAAACATAAGTACTGATGATAAAAGTATCATTATGACAGTATAAATGCACACATAAAAGAGAGAGAGAGAAAAAAAAGAAAAAACAATTTTGCCATTCTGTGAGACAGACTACACTGAGGTCAAAACAGCAAATACAGCATCAAAAAAAGGTGTAAAGAGAGATACATGGAAAATAAGTTAACAACTAGGTAATTCTTTCAGATTTTTAAAATATGACAAAATAGGTTCCCATTTCGGATAAAATCTGTCCACAGATCCCCTTAAAGGGGGATCAGGAGTTAAGTGCATCAGGAGTTTATTTAAATAACACTTGCCTGACGGCTCATGCTACCGCTAACCCGGACACCGACGTCACTTCACTGAGTTGAGAAAAGCACGTAAAAGTCCTGACAGAAAGCGATGCATAAGGATGTAGTGTAACGACGAATTATTCTTTTTTCCGAAGTGTTGACAACTTAGTGTTAACTAATAATTGTTATAAACTGGTACTACCAACAAAATATTAGTGCATTCCTGGAACTGGGCGTCGTTACACTACATCCTTATGCATCGCTTTCTGCCAGGACTTTTACTGGCTTTTCTCAACTCAGTGAAGTGACATCGGTGTCCGGGTTAGTGGTAGCATTAGCCGTCAGGCAAGTGTTATTTAAATAAACTCCTGATGTACTTACAAACTTTCCAATGCCTTATTTTATGAGTACAGAACCTATTTGTACTACTGTAGAAGTTTGGTACCATTCTGAGCATTATTAGTGAGGTAATTTACGAGATATAGCCTTGGATCCGTTAGCGCCTGCACTAAGCCATTCGGCTGATTTCTCTAAATAAGCTCAAATTTTAATAATGTTCGACCAAGGGAAAAAAGGCTTCTGGGGGGGTATTTGGCAAGAGACACATTTAAGACTGGATGATCACAATAGAATTCGTAAGATATGGGTTAGTCAAGCAGATCAAGAGGTGTGGCAACTTTAATAAGAGAGTACAGTTTATACTCAAGGTCATGGTGCAAAGGACCCTAGGTTGATTTTACTCCGAACCATCCCTTTAATGTAAATTTTATCTTTTCTAATTTTAAAAAGAACATCACATTTTCTAGCCAATTTTCTGCAGTTGGGGTAGGGGATTTCCAACTTAACAAAATTCGTCTGCAGGCCAATAAAGAAGTATAAGCAATGATGTCCCTCTGGGTTGCAGTTAAGGCAATGGTTATAGTGTCACTGGGAGTTCCAAAAATAGCCATTGAAGAACAAGGCCGCAGTGTCACCCCAAGGGCTTCACTGATAGTTTTAAAACCAATGCCCAGTAATTATTTAGAGAGGAGCAAGACCAAAATGAATGTGTCAGACTGGCTGGGGAGAAAGAGCATCTATCACAGGCTGCATCTAACCCGGGATGTATTCTCACTAACCATTCCTTGCTCAAGTGAACCCTGTGAAGCACTTTAAATTGTATGAGCCCTAACCTAACAGAGGACGATGATGAGTGGACCTTTTTAAGCGCCTCCCTCCAAAAAGCCTCAGACAACTTTATACCCAGTTCATTTTCCCATCTGGATTTAATTTTATCCAGATTGTACCCTTTCAAAGACATGAGCTGGGAATATAATATGGAAATCAATACTTTATTATTAACATTGAGAGTAAGACTATCTAAGGGCGAGGTAAGAGGAAAATCAGGGAAGGGTGGAAATTTGTTCTTAAGAAAATTACAAATCTTATAAAAAAAAAGGCTTTGTGGGAGGTCGAACAATCTGCAGAGGTTCTCGAAACTGTTAAATAAACCTTCAGTATATAAATCTTTGATGCATATTAACCCGGAAGTTACCCACTGTCTAAATGATGAATCTAGTGTAGAGGGAGGGAATAAATGATTTTTGTAAATAGGACCAAAAACTGATGCTGATGTAAATTTATAGTGACAACGAAACTGATTAAAGATCTTAAGAGTAGAAAGTACTACAGGGTTAGATGTGAATCGAGAAGCTTTCAAAGGTAGGGAAGAATACACTAAAGCAGGGAGAGAGGAAGAGTGACATGTTTGTGCTTCAATTAAACACCAATTTGTTTCTGGGTAATGAAGCCAAAATAATATTTTCTGAATATTTGATGCCCAGTAATAATGAGTAAAGCTTGGGAGGCCTAAACCACCTGCATCACGGGTCCTCTGAAGAATATGTTTGTTAAGCCTGGGGATCTTATTTTCCCAAATGAAAGAGGACATAGTTTGATAGATTAATTGAATGGAAAAATTATTTGGGCAAAAAAAAACGATTTGTAATTGTAATTTTCACTGAATGTATTCTTCCAGTCTAAAGTAAGGGGAAGACGACGCCACCTTTCTAACTCTGCCTTTACTTCTTTGAACTGAGCTTTATAATTGGCTTCAAACAATGAAGAACAGGAGCGTGTCATATGAATTCAAGATATTTAAAGCCATTTGGAGAAAAACTAAAGGGTAATGATTCTTGTTGAATTTGTAATGCCAAATCATTAATGGGGAAACATTCACTTTTTTGGAAATTTAATTTGTGTCCTGAAAAGGTACCAAACCGACCTAATAATGATATAATTAAAGGACAACTAGATATGGGGTCACTGATGTAAAGCAAAAGGTCATCGGCGTATAAAGACACACGATGCTCAATACCCCCCCCTCCTAACCCCCTGGAACGCTGTGGCTGTTTCAAAGCTATTGAAAGAGGCTCAACCACAATGTCAAAAAGGAGTGGAGACAGTGGGCATCCCTGACGAGTCCCTCGTGTTAGTGGGAAAAAGTCTGATCGAGAATAATTAGTCCGAATTGATGCCGAAGGGGAATGATATATTAATGTGATCCAAGACATAAAAATATTACCAAAACCAAACTATTTTAAGCCTGCAAACAAATATAGCCATTCAATTCAAACGCCTTCTCCGGATCTAAGGAGATAACTATCTCCGGGTGCAGAGAAGTATCAGAAAGATCCATTTTTTACTACTAGATTATCGAGGGGAGGACATGTTCTAAACGAAATGCCAATTTTAATGTCAGTGTTTAAAAGAGATATAGGACGATATGATTCACACTGGGTAGGGTCTTTATCTTTTTTACGAAGGAGTGTAATGGATGCTTGTGAAAAAGTCAGGGAGACAGGGAGCATGCCTCCAAAGATTCTTTAAAAACCTCAAAAAGAATTGGTGCAAGTTTCTCCTTATTTATTTTTTTTAATAAAAATCAATAGGATACCCATCAAGGCCTGGGGACTTACCACTCTTCATTGCCATAATGGCCCTACTAATTTCTTCAATCTCAAGGTCGCGTTCTAAATCTACAGCCTTATCTGATTGCAAAGTAGGAATATCTAAATTGTTTAAGAAATTTTCCATATCCGTTGGAATTCAGAAGTATATAATGAGGAGTAAAAGGTTTTGAAAATTGTATTAATTTCTTTTGGGTTGCTAATTAAAGTTTGATTAAAGTCTTTTATCTGTGAAATAAGACGGGAGGCGGTTTGACGTTTCAGCTGATGAGCCAAGAGCCGACTTGATTTGTCTCCATATTCATAGTAAAGACCACGTGTCCTCATTATTAATTGTTCTGCATGAGAAGTGGATAAAGTCAGCTCTTTTTTTTATGTAATTTAGCAGTGATTCAGAATATTGTCTGTCTAAATCTAATATGGATTGTGAGAGTGCTTGCAGTTCCTTCTTATGTTATTTATTAGCATATGATGTATAAGATCATATTTGACCCCCCAAGTAAGCCTTTAAAGTCTCCCAGAGTAATGAGTAAGACACTGTATCCGTTTATTGTATTCCAGAAAATGATCTATACTAGTTGAGACAAAGTTACAGAGCTTATCATTGGAAAGTAGTAATGGATTAAATGCCCAGATTGGTCGTACTCTGATGTTCAAAGGGAAGTGCACCAGCACCACAGGTGATCGGATACAACTATTGCTGAGTAGTCAACTTTCTTAACCATTGATATAAACAAGTTGTCTACAAAAAAATAATCTAGTCTAGAATAGGAATGATGGACATGGGAATAAAAGGAGAATCGTCTAGTCAACGGGTTTAAGAATCTCCAAGGATCCACACAGCCATTCTGTTGCATAAATAGAGAAAAGGCCATTGCCATATCAGACACATTACTACTAGTGCTGGATCTATCCAGCTGAGGATCGAAAACACAATTTAAATCACCAGCGAATAACAAATGACGTGTATTAAGCTTGGGAATTAATGATAGGAGGCTATTTGCAAACGGAACATCGTCCCAATTGGGAGCGTAAACGTTCACTAAAACCACTGGGACTTGAAAAAGAGACAATAATGTAACGACCATTAGGGTCACAGATTGTGTCAGAAGGTATAAACTGTACTCTCTTATTAATTAAAATTGCCACACCTCTTGATCTGCTTGACTAAACCATATCTTACGAATTCTATTGTGATCATCCAGTCTTAAATGTGTCTCTTGTAAAAACAATATATCTGGTTTGAAAGATTTAAGATGGGAGAAAACTTTAGCTTTTTTAACAGGGCCATTTAATCCCCTGACATTCCATGTCATAAGCCTCACAGGATGACCTCTGTCTTCATCACCTATATTAACTGTATGATACAGAAATTGGAAGCATGCAAGGGTTTTGATCTAAAACAAATTGTAGCCATGAATTGTAAATGACAAAAATAAGATACAAGAAACCAGAGGCAAACAATGCTGCCAACCGCCCCTCCCAACCCCCAACCAAAAAAAAAGAAAAAACAAAAAGAAAAAAATGCATATTACAATTCCTAGATCTAATTCCCCAACTGAGGATGATCGCAGATAAAACATAACAAAAAACTTCCAAAGAATGCGAACCAACAAATGAAATCATTTACAATGTAGGTGCAGCCCCCTTATAAAATGAGGTTCAAAACAGTGTCAAAAATTGTATATGTTATCCAGCCGAAAAGAAAAGAAAAGAAAAGAAAAGAAAAGAAAAGAAAAGAAAAGAAAAGAAAAGAAAAGAAAAGAAAAGAAAAGGAGTGTACGATTTTATAAGTCAAGTGCAACCTCGGGTTTGCACATTACGTTATTAAGCTTTTTAATTGCAGTCTATATGAAACCATATGAAAGTAAAAAAGTTTTTTTTTTTTTTTTTTTTTACCCAAGGGGGTAAAAGGAACGTCTTTACACATTATTCTTCACCCCAATTAGAACGGTAGAACTAGTTTGCTTCTTCTGGCATGCTGAACAAGTGTGTTTTCCCTTCGTGAGTAACCCGGAGCCTTGCAGGGTACAAGAGACCAAATCTGACTCCCTTTTCGTAGAGCCGAGACTTCACATCTTTGAACGCCGCTCGCTTTTTCCCCAGCTCAGCGCTGAAATCCTTGTGGAAAAACACCCGGTGCCCGCGAAAGAGCAACTCTCGCTGTTGCTTACTGAATCTGAGGATGCGATGCTTGATCTGGGTTTGGTCTGATTGGCCCTTGCATCGTTGGTTGGGTTGGGTCCGACTCGGTGGGCACGAGAAGGACTTGTGGAGAAGTCTTTCCCCGGTGCTTCCTCAAAAAAAATCTGTCATAAAGGGATGCCCACAACTCTCATATTAGATCTCCGAGAGCAATTTTCGAGATCGTCCAGCTTTGCCTTCAGTGACACGTTCTCTTTCAGTAGCGCATCCATTGAAGCCTCGACATTCACCAGCCTATCACTGTAGTCATTAGTCCATCTTCAACCTGCAAAGTCGTTCGTCATGAGCTTCGTAATATGATTTAACTTGTTCCAATGTCGCGTTCACAGGTGACGATGGTTCTGTTTTTAAAAGAGAGTGAACTACTTGCGTCATACCAGAAAGAAGCACTGACCGGAGCCTTTCGAGATCTTCAGGTAAAGCTGTTAAGGCCTCAGGAGACGGCGCCATATCGTCGGTCTTGTTCGAAGCTTCACCGTCTTTGTCGCCAGTTTTATTCCGAAGTTGCTTTCTACTAGTCATTTTTGTTCCACCGTTAATTCAAGTAATATCAGCTGTCAGATAATCGATTGCAGTGAACATATATCGGAAAAATAACGACTAAATGAACGAAAGAGGTCGGGAGCTACACTCATGTGCGTCTACTCACACCATGCTTAATCCGGAAGTCGTTAAACAAGTCTTAATACTAGCCATAATGTTTTGTTAATTTTGCCACATGTCCGATTAATTACATACGTTCTTCATCTCATGTGTCCACCAATGCTGTAGGTGGCAGTATAGACAGTGACTGTGCGTTTGAGGGGGACTATGCTGTGCCACCGCTTTCCATGGCTGAGGGGCTGCAGCACATCCGTTTCATGGAGGGATTGTCCCGATCTCTGCCGTCATCACCTCTGCTCATCCACCAGACCTCCAGACCTCTGCCGTCCGCGAGGAAGGTGTTCGGTGTGGCCACAGGTACCCAACTCTCTCAGTCATGATACCACAGTTCCTAATGCCAGCATTAGGTGACACCATCGCATATCTGAAATGTTCAGGAAGTTTTTTATTTGAGTACCATCATGCGAAGAGCCTTTTTTTTTTATTTTTATTTTTATTTTTTTTTATTTTTTTCACATTTCCAGGGTTCTTAGAAACGGAAGTCGCCGTAGTTAGGTGAACTTCTATAGTGGTGAATGGAAACTACAACAAATATAATTTTTGCGCTTCCATTTGCTTCAAATGAAAAAAAAACAATCGACAATTGCATTTTTATGACTTTCCAAAAGAGGAAAAAATATTGAGGGATTAATTATGTTGGTCAGAAGAGGGAAAACATATTAGCTGATGAATTAGAAACTCTCACATCAGTGTTAACCACTAACCCATTTCCAGAAAAGTTGGGATATTTTGTAAAATGCAATAAAATCAAGAATCTGTGATTAGTTCATTTTTATTAAAAAAAAAATCAGTTTATTTTTATGCAACTGACCAAAGTACAAAGAAAATATTTCCAATGTTTTCACAGACCATCTTAATTGTATTTTGTAAATATAAACGCATTTTGATTTTGATGGCTTCAACACACTCCAAAAAAAGTTGGGACAGAGGCATGTTTACCACTGTGTCACATCAACTTTCCTTTTATTTGCACTTTTTAGTAATTTGGGAATTGAGGATACTAATTGTTGCAGTTTTTCAAGTGGAATTTTTGCCCAATCTAATACTACTCTAATATAATTCAACAAGGTTTTAGAATATAGAATATTTTTTAAACAAAATCAATATTTTTAAAGCCTATTATCTCGGGCCCTGGTGTGATGCATGCGAGCGGAGGATTTATGCTCATTTATGTCTATTTTTATTTCTATAAGACATTTTAGGAGAAACATCTGAAATGCTGTTGATACTAAAATGAGAGATATATGAGAATCACAACTAAGTCTCCTGAGCTTAGGAAAAGCAACCACTGAGCAATACATTTTTCCTCTGGGATGTCTCTGTACACACCTCCACGTCAGTGGTACCTTCACACATTTGCAAGTCACCCATGCTGTTTGCACTGACGACGATGAGAGATGTTTGCTTTTGCACCTGTCGCTGATGAAAGTCTGGATGGTCCCTTTGGTCTTTGGGACTGAGAACTCGATGTCCATTCTTCTCAAAACCAAGCTGAAACATGGACTCATCTGAACACATTCCCACTGTCTCCTAATCTAGACCATCTGAGATGAGCTCGGGCCTGGAGAACTCGACTGCTTCTCTGCATACAACTGGCTTTTTCCTTGCGTAACAGATTCAAGTTGCATATCTTGATGCATCAGGCGACTGTGTTAAGTGACAACGGTTTTCCAAAGTACGCCCGCGGCCATGTGGCTGTATTTAACAGAGCAGCGTGACGGTTTCTCATGCAGAGGACTCAAAGGTCACGCACATTCAACAGAAGTCTCCTGCCTTGCCATACATATACTGAGATTTCTCTGGATTCCCTGAATCGTTTCCTAAATTCTTTCCAATCTTGCCTTGTGATTGTTCAAAATGTGATTTTTGAATTGTTTGACAATCCTCTCATGAAATTTGACACAAAGTGGTGAGCCATGACCCATCTTTTCTTGCAAAGACTAAGCCTTTGCTGGATTCTCCTTTTATGCCCACACACGCGACCCTCACCGATTACCAGTTCACCTGCTCATTGTGGACTGTTTCAAAATAGTTTGACTTGGATATTCTGTAATCTTTTCAGATTGTGTTTCAGCCATCAAAATCTTAATTTGTTTATATATACTAAATACAATTAAGCTGATCTGTGAAAACATTGGAAATCTTTTCTTTGTACTTTAGTCAGTTAAATAAAGGTTCGAGAGAATGAACAAATCACAAATTCTTGATTTTATTGCATTTTACAAAATGTCCCAATTTCCTGGAAATGGGGTTGTAGTTTTCTGTAATTTAATGCCAAGGTAATATAACACAATGTATTATTTGAAAAGGCTGTTACAATTGTGCTATGTTGTTAAATAATGCATTTTTAAATGTGTGGTTTGGGTGTCCAAATACTTCTAGGGTCAGTGTATTTGCTGTTGGATGTGTCCACTAGGGTGTGCCAGCCACATATTCCTGCTGGAGCTTGAACAGCAGAATGCCATTTTAATGATTGCGTGCATTTTGTGTTTGTTTGCAATCATTTATCAAATATGAAAGTGTCTGAATGTTGGTTTAGACACACAAAAAAAGAGTTCTCATTATAAATGTCTGCATTCTTTATCAAGAAGAGTCAATCCTTGCACTTTCATCTGTTGTGAAATCAAGTGCATTGTGGGAGTTTTACTGAAAAGGACAGCGGTGTTGTGTATATGAGTCACTCAGTGGTTCTGTAATTGCTGTTTGTGATGTTAATGTCTCTTACTGCTCTGATTTAAGGTTCACTTTCATCCAGATTGGATGATTCGTTTCAGAGTTTGGACTTTGTACTTTATAGTTTACAGAAAACAAAATGGCAGTAGTGTCATTTGTATAAAAAGAGGGGGAAGGGAGAAAGATAATGCTCTCCCACCCGCAGATACTTACTATCCATGAGCCAATACTTTTAACAATTTAATTCCAGAAAGCGACCTAAAAGATGAATGGTTAGAGACTCATATAAACCTTGTTTAGGAGCCTCAGAAAAGTGGTTTCACCAATTTGGAGGTCTTCTACATCGGCTCCCAGCATTAATTGCAGTGTGTTTTTGCCGACTGATTTGTAATTCTCCAGTGTAAGCAGTGTTGCAGAGCATCTCATCTCTGCTAATGAAAGTCAGGCCTCTTTATGAGCGCCGTTTCATCCCATTTTTCATGCATTTTCTGCATATTCATGAGAACCTAATCAGGTTCTTTTGCATTTAAGAACCGTCCTGTTGTTATGGAGAAAATATACCATGAACTGAGAATTAAACGGGTATATGTTCAGTAAAGATAGATGAAAGAAAATCATGTCCTTTGTGGTGTGAAATGATACAATGAATGATCTTCTATTATAAAGGATATATTTGGATCCGTTCCACTTTGTCAGTTTGGTTTATAATTCGATGAAAACATACCTGTATTCACAGTTTCATTTCACCCAAATGGCCACATAATGGCTTTCAAAATGGAATATGGCTATTTTTATTTTTTTTTCATATTTCAAATAGATGTATTTTCTTCAAATCAGGTCACTTTTTGAAAGCTTGCCTCATAGTGTGACAAGACAACATGCCCTGCTAAGGGAACTGTACCTCTTTTTTTCTGGGTGATAATTGAGATTGGAAAGATTCAATACATATTCATTTTTGTAGACATAGTCAAGGTACGTGTCCCTGTATTGCATTAAATGACTAAAAATTTCAGGCAGTATTTTTATTTTTTTATTTTTTTTGCTGTGTTTGCAGTGTATACTTCTTAGGTCAGAAGCATGAGGCCAGAACAAACCTCTGTACAGAGGAGGCTATAGATTTAGTTGCAAATGTTTGTAGCATGAAATCTGATGTGGTGTTATTCAGGTAACTAGCTATAAACATGTCAGTTTAACTAGCTCTAGGTAACTTACCCAGCAAGCCTGTCTGTCCTAATTGTTTTTTTTTTAAAAGGTGCATGGAGTAAGGTTATGCATGGAGTAAGGCAGTTTACTGTTATGTCAGCTATAGCAACTCATGTGAAAGAATGCAATACTTGCGACACAGACTAATTAGAAAAACGTGCTTCTACCTACAGTACATTTCTGCAAAAACGTACCTACAATGCAATTCACTGCATTGCAGTTGAAATGAACACTAGTGGAAGTAAAACACCAACAACTTTTATTCCTTTCACACAAATTATTAAAGACGTAGTTTCTTGACCTTAAAACACTTTTCCCATAGTGCATGATTTGTAAACTAATGCATTTTAAAGTTGCATCACATCAGCAGCTCTAGATGTGTGTCTTTTCTGATGTAGTAAACTTGCTCGGTCACTCACCTGGTAGGCAGCACTGCACTCGTGATGTGAAGCGCTCGGGTACGTGTCCCATGAAGTCACGATAAAAGTGCATTTTTATCTCACATTTGCTTTTAACACTATCTGTTAGGTTTAATGTAGATTATTTTTAAACTTTTAGCACCACTCACTGGACATTTAATTTCCGAACTGCTGTAATGCGCACAACAATCAACGTAATGACAAGCAGATTCAGGGTCATCGGTTTTGGATTAAATGGATCAAATGTCACCAGAGGCATGTTTTTCCAATAAACCTGGTTTGAATAGCTGCATTGCATTAGGACGTGAAACTAAGGGCCCTATCATAAATCCGGCACAATGCAGCGCCAGGCGCAAGTGTTTTTTGCTAGTTTCAGCCTGACGCAGTTATCATTTTCACGTCCTGCGCCACGTTGTTGAAATAGCAAATGCATTTGCACCCATCTGTTCGCCCATGGGCTGCTGGTCTGAAAACGAGGTGTGTGTTCTGGTGCATTGTTGGCGCGTTGCTATTTTGAGGCAACCGAAATAGACTGAGCCATTGACCAACAAAAGCCTTGTTATTTAAAGAGTGCATTAGTAATGTGCGCCTATAGGCGGGTTCACAATGCGGGTACACTCTGCTTATTACACACACAGCGGCACACAAACATGCCAAATATTAAAAAATAAAAGGATTACAATGTAAAAGATTATTATTGTGTACATAAAGATATGGTGGAATCCGGCTTGTCCCGTAGATGTTCTGCTTGCTTTAACCTCGCGCACAAGCAGATCCGTTTGCTCTCTGGAGACACGTTCAGTCTTTCCGCTTGCAAATTCCATCATGTAAATAGCGAATCCGTCAGGCGCAAGTGCAACTGGTGTTATGCCCAAATCATTAAGAGAATAGGGGCAACCCTTTTAGACCATGCACTGGGCGCGTCGACTATTTTTCCCGTCGTGGATTCGGACACGCACGAACTGCACAGATTATTGAAGTACTTGTTACAAGAAAATAGTATTCAAATTTTTCTACTTGTTTCAAAATTTTGTTTAAGTCAGTGTGATTCTTGATGATAATACAATAAAAGTTAAAAAAGGACAAACGTAAGTGTATTTGCTTTCCTCTTTCTTTCTTTTTTTCTCCTTCTTTATCTCCCTCATTTCATTTGTCTGATTACCTAGTGGTAAAGAGAAGGAGAAAATGGCTGATTGTATCTATCTCTTCAGATTTGAACAAAGCCCAGCAAGAGAGCAGTGACCTTTTTAACAGATCAATCCCATCCTGATTTAAGCGTCCCAGGGCGAGGCGGGGGGTCCCGATGCCACCCCTCCTCCATCAGTTCAGCCTCAGTGAGTATAGAGAAGGTGTGCAGACGCCTCCCCTGAACAACCACTAGATCTTGATTGAAAATGCCACAAAGCTTTTGTTTTCGCGGATTGAATTCTGTTTCTGTCAGGTGCATTACTGCAGCGTCAATTAACTTCTGACGACACTCGCAGGGAGGCACTGAGTCAGAGATATAGCTCCCCGATGTGGCTTCGCTGATTTATTGAGATTTCATAAGGCTGTATGTGTCTTCTGTTGAGGCCGCTTTGTCATTTCGTACTGCTGGAGCCCAGTGGTGAAGAAACTGTGATAAGGGCCAGTGAGCATTTGAGAGACAACTTGTTGATTCCTCAAAGTGCACTTACACTACAATATTACAAACAGAGGGAACAGGATATGATGTCACACTCTAATACTCTTTTAATCAATTTTAAAAAAAGAAGCAAATAATAAGTTGCAAATGTGATATAACATTTACTCCAATATTCCACAATGCTGCAATATGCGACTTTGAAATGTGTTTTTTTTTTTTTTAATTACTTGAGGCAGAGGCACTTTTCCCAATCTGATTCTTATTAACAACATCCTGATTCAATTCATTTTCAGTTTCAATTTGATCCAATTTGATTCTGATTTAATGGGTAGAAAATTATCATCACCCTCCTTTTCCAAACCCAAATTAACTACCATAATCAATAGCTTTACTGCTATCCCTATAGATCTCTATGGAATTACATTTTCCCTCAATGCCCATTAATTGGCTTGATGAAATTACACCTCCTCCTTGACTGTCGATCTGCTTCCACTTTTCCTCCTCAATCCATACCACAATTACAGTGCAATGATTAGCCCTTTTTCAATTCTCAGTAACTCTTCTTGAGTACAACCAGTTCCTCTCTGCATCCATGAAGAAGGACTGTAGCAAAAAGACTACAAACCTGGTACTGAGATCCATCTCAGGTGGTTTGATCACAAGTGGTCGGGTGAGACACGTTGCAGTTTACACCTCAAAGTAACTTGTGTCTCCTGTGACCAAGAACAATCCTGACCTATTACAAAGAAGAATGTGATGTTTCTAGCAGTTATTTTAGTGCAATATCGATATTAAGTGGACAGATGTGTTTTACAAGATCTGTGTCAAACTCTTGTTTCAATCTAGAAGTTGATTTACAGCGAATAGGCGTTGCATTACGAATACCCACAAATCTTAAGGCAAGAGACTACAGGTAATAAATAGGGTAAAAAAAGAATATATATAACTAATAGATATCACCATACTTCCCCCATGTTGATTAATCACAATACATTAAGACAATTGTTTGTTCTAAGTTTTCTTAAATGTTTTTTTTTTTAATTATGTAATTAAATATGCAGTAATCTGCATTCATTTCCAGGACAGAAATCTGAACATTGGATAAAGACAAGTTAAAAATTATTTTGTTGACATTATCGAGTGAAATCCCCTTTGTAAAAAACCTTTTGGATATTTTGTTTTATCACTCCATAAATCAGAAAATATGGTCAACAGTCATATATCAGGCGAATGATATATTAACAAACCCCTTCCCTTTAGAATATAAATATAAAAATAAAATAAAAACTTTAAAATATGGTGTATGCAAGTTACAACTTTGATATTTGAGATGACTAAACTTAACATTTTAAGTCAGCATGAACACTTTTTAAGTTAAAACAACATATTTTTTTACAGTGATACAGACACAAATAAAATGTAATCCAATAAACTCTAATATGTGTATTTGGAATTTTCTCTCCACGAGTCCAAAAGAAGCAGCAAAATAACCCCAAATCTCAAAACTGACCCAATGCCTGAAAAAGAAATTGTGTCTTGCCTTAAAACCAGGAGTAAACATGGTCGCAGCGCAGGGACGAGCTCAGAAAAGGATAACTTTAAAGCTTGTATTTTCTCTCTTCATCTCCTTTGGCTTCTTCAGATCGCTTCCCAATTACTTCCCCATCCCCCAGCTCCCAGATCCTCCCTCGGCCAGTCATTTGTTCAGCTAAATGGAAATGTGACATTTACGGCTGGAATTCTGCTTAGGTGAAGAGGAATGTAGTGAGGGTGAGTCCAAATGATAAAAAGATGACTGTTAAATGAGGAAGAGCCCATAAAATTAGAAAGGCGCTGGCATTGATGATGTAGTTTCCACTTAGAAGGAAGTAGCAGTGTTGTTTATTAAGCCTGTAGAATGTTATTTGGGTCAGTTTACACAGAACGTGCTTTTCCTTTCCACTTTTCTATTGTTTTTTTTAATGTTAACACTCTAGATCAGGGGTCCCCAACCCTCGGGACATTTGGTACTGGGCCGCACAGAAATAATAAATAACTTACCGTATTTTCCGGACTATAAGTCGCTCCAGAGTATAAGTCGCATCAGTCAAAAAATGCGCCATGAAGAAGAAAAAACATATATAGCCTAAGTCGCACTGGACTATAAGTCGCATTTATTTAGAAATTTATTTCACAAAAAAAAAAAACACAATGTTACAGACGGGACAGTTCTCTGTTACGGACGTGAGCACTCTGAAAGCGGCACTGAAAGACTGCTTTAAAACTTTCATAGAGACCTCAAACAGAAAGCACAAAGCCTGTCTTTAAATTTAATTTCGTTTTGTATTAATTGTATCTTAATTTTAATCAGTGTTTCATCAACCAATTGTCTGGATTTAATAAATAAGAAGTAAATATATAAAAAAATAGATAATCATGACACGGAAGCGCCGGCGTGTGAGCTGGAGCTGGTCTCATAAATTAACCGAAATTCAGCATATAAGGTAGCCTACTTGCCTCACAGACCTGAGACATATTTAGAAAGCTTGAAATGTCTACTTTTAAACAGAACAATTTAAAACGAAAGAAAACAGACTGCACTCTGCTTATGTAATCCATATGAAGTGTGCATTTCTCTCTGGCGCGTTCACTACATGCGAAGATCGCGAGTCAGCATCGTCAACTTCATCTTTCCAGCCGACACTGACATAACAAAAACTGGTTTATTAGTAAACAATTAAAATGTCTCCTGCTATATTTTACATATTCATAATCATTAATTTTGCCGGTTCGTTGTGACAGCTTTTAGGTGCTTTATTGGCAGCGCCACCCTTACATGTTACATGAACGCATCAGCACCAAAAACATGGAGATTTTTTTCTTTGGGGGGCATTTTGTTTGTGTTTCAGGCTTTCTCAGTTGTCTTTAGGCGCGATGTTACGAGGACGCTGCTAATAAAGTTGCGAGTAGGCCTACATTGGATTCACGTTTATTATTATATTTAAAAAATACCCCAGTTTTTATGCCGGTCGTATAATTTTATTTTGTTGTATTTATCCGCCACACCTTAAAGGCCGGTCCGTGAAAATATTGTCTGATATTAAACCGGTCCGTGGCGCAAAAAAGGTTGGGGACCGCTGCTCTAGATGGGTGTATTTGACCGTTGCACTCCCGTCTTTTCCTGCGTCTCTAGAAGGGGTGTGACAGAGAGAAAATTTTCCCACCAGTTAATTGACGTGTGACAACACCGGTAAAACCTGGGGGGACGTTGGAGTTTTTACCTCTTTTGCACCTTGCTTTAAATCTCTAATTCGAAAGTAAATGTGCACGGCCACATGAGCATTCATAACGGAGCATTTTTAATGAATTCCTATGGCGCTCCGAATTAGCGGCAATTCGAGGCCGGCAATTGCTTGAATAGTGGGTTCATTATTATTCTTAATGAAGAACACAACAACTAGAAAAAACACAACTAACCCTTTGCAGGTTCCCTATTAGCATTTGGTTTAAATCCAAAATATTGGAAGCCTAGTGTCTTGCCTTGGAAGACCTTGTTTTTTTCCACTTCACTGACCTGTGTCTCGCGTCTTTATCCGCAAAAACGTGTACTGTGTGATTGGCCCCTTAAAAATAAAGGTTTTAAACACAGCAATGCCGTAGAAGAACCATTTTGGGTTCCCCAAAGAACCTTTGCGTGAAAAGTTCTTGAACGTTTTTTGGTAACACTTTATTTTACAGTGTCTTTGTTACATATGTTATATGTACTTACCATAGTAATAACAGTAAATTATGCATAATTACATGCAACTAACCCTGAACTAAACCCTAACCCTACCCTAACCCTATAGTAAGTGCATGTAGTTAATTATTATTACTCAGTATTTAAATGTATAATTACACTGTAACAATGACACCTTAAAACAAAGTGTAACCCCATTTTTCTTAGTGCAAAGAATATTTAAACAACGTGAAGAACCTTTTCCACTATATAGAACCTTTTGTGGAATGGAACGATTCCAAAAGGAGGTTTTTTTTCTTATAGTGAAGAACTTTTTAATAATCTAAAGAACCTTTTCCCCTGTAAAGAACCTTTTGTGGAATGGAAAAGTTCCATTGATACTAAAGGTTCTTCATGGAACTATAGATGCTAATTAATTTTTAAGAATGTTGGATGTTAAAGGTTTTTAATGGAACCATCATTGCTTATTAAGAACCTTTATTTTTAAGAGTGTATATTATTGTACCGTGACCCTGATATCAATATAGTATCGCATCATTTGATCCCTGCGGATGCCCATCCTTGCAATCCATTATTGTAAACGGGGGCAGTTGCACTTATATCAGTTGACAAAATCAATTACAATACAGCTTTGCTCAACCACAATTGATTTGTTCTTAAATTTTGGAGTAAATATAGGCCTACTATTTCTTCGTGTTTTTGATTTTTGATTTTTTTTTAAATACACAGACTACTCAGTGGAGCACGCCGTATGTTCTCCATACAGTGCATGTACAGTGAAGTGTTTATCATGCAGGGCTGGTGCTTGACATTCAGAGGACAGAGGGACATCGAGTGATATTAAACCCATAAATCTCTGTCCGTTTTACCAGAACTAATACAGCGCAGAGAGTGAAATCAAGGCTGTCGGAAAGTTAGATAAATACTGGCCAGATTGCAAACTATAGCATTCAAGTCACATTTTGGCCAGACTGAACTGTTTGTTTGAATCACTGATGCGTTTAGGCTTCTTGATCTTTAATATTTTATGTCTTTATTTAAGAGCATCCGACGCTAGCAACAACAACATCGTGAGTCTGATTCCTGGGGAACAGGAATATTCTGTGTTAAGCTCTTACACAAGTTAAGCTTTATCAGTGGCATTTGAGACAAATCATTTTGACACATCACTCCTTTAATCAAAAAAGAAAAAAAAATACTATGAGGCACGTATAATGTAAGTTAATGTGGGAAATTTTGTATTTAAAAGCAGAAATGTTATATACTTTAATAAAATCACTTACATTAATTTTGCTGTTAAAGCATGTCAGCTGTAAAGCTGTTTAAAACAATTTCTACAAATCACTTTTTTATGTTGTCATTTCTTTTTTTATAAAATCATATTTACATGCATACAGACAGTATTGTGTATGTATTGTGGTTATACTATTGTAATGTTCTGGGTTATTATAGTTAACAAAAACTATACTGAAATAATAATGTATAAAAACTATATAGATATTAAAAAAACTTGTAAAAAGGATAAAAACAGACAAAATATTAAAACTTTACAATTAAAATGAAAATGGACAATAAAATAAAGACTATTGCAGACTATTAAATAATAAAACCTATAAAATCATCTTGATGATACTATAATAACACACACAAACACTCGATTTTTTTGTGAATTAAAATTTCGGTCTGGTTTTTGTGTGCTCCACTCAGACTTTGTGTATAAATTTGGTTCATTTTAGAATTAAAATACATAAAAGAGGATATTTTGTTAAAGAATGTTTCAATTTTGTCCATGCAGTAAAAGTCAAAGGGGTCAAAGCCAAAACAACACTGGAGCCCATTGACTTTCATTGTATGGAAAAAAAATCACAAGTAATGTCCCTTTATTATATATTATAAGTTATATCCATTTATTATACTACACTGTTTAAATATAGTGCAAAAAGCACATTGATTTGACCCCTCCTTCATATGGGTCCAAAAAAGAATTAATGGAAGATAAAGATAAAGTGAAAGTGTGTGAGTTGAACATGGACAGATAATTTGATGAATGGACTTGTAGTTCAATAAGCGGTTAGTTGGCATTTCCAAGGGTAACGTGAGGTATGAGGTAAGTATCAGACCCAGAGCCTCCAGTTCCTCCAGTCTCTCCGTACTCATTCCAGCGCCACAGTGTCCCTCTGCAAAGCCCCCTCTCTCTCTCTCTCTCTCTCTCTCTCTCTCTCTCTCTCTCTCTCTCTCTCTCTCTCTCCCCCTCACCACTTTGCCAGCCTCCTCCCCAGTGGTTACCATGACAACAGCAGCACTGCACCATTCATGGACTGTAGCGGTAGACACACATTCCCTCTCTCTCTCCCCTCTCTCTCTCTCTCTCTCTCTCTCTCTCCGCTCGCATCGATCGCCGCTCTCTCCAGTTCTGTCGAAGGGATTCTCCCGAGTGCGAGAACGACAAGGTGCCAGGCTTCCTCAGGAAAGCACGCTGGGAACAACTTCGTTTTACGGTTCATTCGAGTCCGAGGAATGATTCTTCCCTGATGCCTTTCCAGTAAAGCGCCTTCTGCCCGACCCTCGATCTTCCAGTGGACTCTCCTGGAGGAAATAGCCGCTGGTGTGTGTCGGAACGTTGTGCTGTAGTGTGTGTGGATGAGCTGGCCATCGTTGAGACGCTCGCAGGGGCTGTTCGTGTCCGTGGACGGAGAGGGAGGACAGATCTACACCCGCCTGCCATCCCAATGCGGGATTTGGGTTGAGCATGGTGAGCTACTGAACCCCACCCTCCACATATCTCCTTACCTAACCTCTCTCTTTCTGCCTTTCTCCAATCTCTCTCCTCCCACACACACATACGCACCAAATCTGTCCTAAACTGCTTGAGCTGTGGGTATGTGAAGAAATGGACGGGCGCTGTAGGAGTCAGAAGATGTTTTCGGCGGTATGAGCCCTTCGCTTTTGCGCCCGTATTTTATTGTATCTGCGTGTTGGAAGTGCCAGTGCCATCCAGATCGGTTTCATCTGAAAGATGTCAGCTGGTTTGAATGAGTGTTTGTGCTGCAGAAAGGACAGGCTGGAAGTAATGATGCTGGTTGGAGGACCTGTGGGAGGTGGAGTGTGCTGCAATGTTCTCTGCTTGATGGACTTTTCTTCAGCTTTTTCTCTTTATGCATGAGTTTTTGCCCACCATTTCAAGGGATCGAGGTGCGTGATATGTTTGCTGAATTGAACCCAAGCATCTTCTGTTTGCGTTTGTTTATTTGTGTAGTGTGGTTGCATGGGTCTGTTAGCTTCTCATACTGGTTGTAAAGTCTCAAGAGGGCAGCTCTATTGCTAATGATTAACGAACATTTGGTGGAGTGCAGCGCAAATCGCGCCGGTTATCGCCATTTACAGAGTCGCTTCTGCTAAATTCTGATGTTTATAGCAATACTATCAGCTTCCAAGGTCATGACAGAGTTAAAGTTTAATGGTTGGTGGTTGACGTAGCTTTATCGTGAATAATTTTGCCTGGCAGGATCTAACAGGGTGTGACTTTAGGGCTCATTGAGAAAGACACCATTGTGCCCTTCGAAGTAAACACTTACTTCAAGGTTTCTTTAGGACAAAGTCCCTACAGCTTTTTTTTTTTTTTTTTAAGTGATAGTAACCCAAAATATAAATTCTGTCATTTCAAACCCTTATGACTCACAAAAGTAGATATTTTGCAAAAGGTTCAAGCTGCTCTTATTCATACAATGAAAGTGGTGATTTATACTCTAAAATTAACCAAAAATCCCCTGAATCTTCTGAATTTCACATACCATCCATTCGCCAACAATGTTCAGTAAAACATCCTCACACACAGCTGTCATATGCTCTATATATTTCAAGTCTGAAGTTGCACTGAAGTCATGCATTGTAAAAAAAGTGCCACACGATGCATTCAGATATTTCAGGTTCTCACGATTATTTTCTTAAAAATTGTACTAAGTAACACTACTTTGTTTTATCAATTTGAAAGTAACTTGGGCAAGTAACGGAATCAGTGTATGGCCGAACACAGAGCAACTCCGGGAACATCGACTATGGCAGAAAGCCTAGTAACGATCATGTCGTATACTTATTTTTACAGGACTCTGGATATGTGAAGTAAACTATGCTATCTTTGTTTCTGAATGTGCAATCACCTCACAAAGCAATGATATTTGAGATATAGTTTTAGTCGGTTGTACAAACAGTACTGTGGACCTCAACACTTGGCACACAAATCTCGAGAAAGGGGACAATCACCAAATTTAAAAGGATGAGCTCTTAACATTACAACACAACCAATAACTAGCAATAATGACAAAACAACAACAAAAGTCAGCAAACAGCAAAACAATGATCATATAGCAGTTACCGCATCATTTATGCATGCTGCAATGCATGCTGAAAACATTTCAGCATGAAATTACCAAAAAATCTTGGTTTGGCAAATTTGCCAAATTTGGCAAATACTAAAAAAATTGTTTAGTATTTGTGACACAAAAGATCCCATTAACACGAAAATACATAGTCAAAATACATTTTTCCAACTACATTTATGGTGTTTTATTGATGTATTTCCATGGAAGATGGAAATCCAATTGGTTTGGAATAAGTTGAGGAAGGTGAAAAAAATCTATTTTGGATGAACTATCTATTTAAAGCTACAGTCTTTCTTCATAGAGGTATAGATTGATGAATACCCACATCAATCAATTTTGCATGTCCAAGTTATTATTTCAAGTCTTTCTCATATCTAATGAAGAACAAAAGAGGTTTAATCAAGGATTAATATTTGTTTATAGAAATTGACGCTGGTTGTTTGGCAATGGTACATTTTGTTCTGTGAGACGTAACTTGCATAGTACTAAATGTTCTGATTTCGTAAGTTCTCAGCACAAAGCGTCCAGTACAGGGATTAAATTTTAAATCTCTCCTCTTCTCTGCCCCCTCTTTTACCTTTTGAAATTCTCTGGGTCTGAAATGTACAGCATTGCTGTTGTACAGCTGAAGTTGCCCAGGCAATGTGTTAACAAAATCAGTAGGAGGCTGGCGTCCAATGTTTTCAGTCACGTTTAGCTCAAATGGAGTTTTTCGACAAGAAACATAAAATCTCTGTTCCAGAACCTACTGAGCTGTCTCGCTGCCTACTGCCTACAGGCAGCTTCCTAACCGTCATGGAACGATCCAATGACTGATTTGGAATGCTCTACATAGACACGTAATGCATAGAACGTTCCAAATTATGTTGAGCGTTCTACATTATAAGCACCTGAATTGGAATGATCTACATAGACAGTGTAGTTCATGTAGAGTGTTCCAAATCACGTAGTGTTCTAAATAATAAGTTGCTGATTTGAAACACTCTGAATATATAGGGTAGTGTATGCAGTGTTCCAAATCATGTAGAGTGATCAAAATGATAAGTACCTGATTTGAAACACTTTGCATAGACAGCGTAGTGTATGTAGAGTGTTCCAAATCATGTAGTGTTCTAAATTATAAGTGTCTGATTTGAAACACTTTGCTTAGACAGCGTAGTGTATATAGAGTGTTCCAAATCATGTGGAGTGTTCTAAATTATAAGTGCCTGATTTGAAACACTTTGCATAGACAGGGTAGTGTATGTAGAGTGTTCCAAATCATGTAGTGTTCCAATCTGATTTGAAACACTGCATGGACAGCGTAGTTTATGCAATGTTCCAAATCATGTAGTGTTCTAATCTGATTTGAAACTCTGCATGGACAGCGTAGTGTATGTAGTGTGTTCCAAATCATGTGGAGTGTTCTAAATTATCAGTGCCTGATTTGAAACACTTTGCATAGACAGCGTAGTGTATGTAGAGTGTTCCAAATCATGTAGTGTTCTAATCTGATTTGAAACACTGCATGGACAGCGTAGTGTATGCAGTGTTCCAAATCATGTAGAGTGTTCTAAATAATAAGTAGCTGAATTGAAACACTCTGCGTAGACAGTGTAGTGTATTTAGAGTGTTCCAAATCATGTAGTGTTCTAAATAAGTTCCTGATTGAGAACCCTCTATATAAATAGTGCTCTGCACGAGAGACTCAACAATTGATTCCGACTGAGTTTGATGGTGTGATGTTAAGAATAAAATAAAATATAAATATACAAATATATAGCAAAAGTCCTCAAAATAATTATAAAAAATCCTCAATATACTTCAATATTGAATGAATTCTACGTTTATAATCAACAATTTTTTTTTTTTCTGCCATGTTGGAAACATTTTCACAGAGCTTGTTGCAGTGCATTATGGGATTGGCTTCTCAGTTAAGGATACATTCAGTGTTGCCTTTATTATTTTGCTAAAACAAGTAATCTTACGAGTCAGCATCATTAAGAAACCCATTGGGTCAGCTTTAAAGTCGGGAGCGCACCATCGATGGCGTAAAATGCCTCCATAGGCAGCTCTCAAGGATTTGGAACAGAGAAAGAGAGAGAAAAAGCGTTAGAAAAGGTTCCCCGAAAACAGACGGAGAGAAATGGAGATGGAGAAGGTGGGAGAAATGGACTGAAAAGAGAGACTGAGTGGGAGCAAGAGAAGGACAGAGAGAGAGAGGGAGGAAGAGAGAATTCTGCAGTGTGCCATTAATAGTCTGGATAATGATTTGCTTACAAAACAGAGCTGTGGGATTAACAGTGTGTTGGATCTTTTTCCCACAGCTAATGCTGATGTTACGGAGCTAAGCTTCCATTGGCTAGCATACGTGAGTGTTTACTTTCACTCCGTTCTATATAATAAATGTATGTTCTATATAGAGTGATTGACTGATGCTGGATATTATCTAGAGAGAATGGTGGCTGATGAAATATAATGACGGCGTATGCAATCTACACATTATTGAATTTAGATGCGCACTTATCTTACACATACTCAAAATCAATTTACACAGATGGCTTTTAAGTTCAAGTCTGATCAAAGACCGTAACCAATTGTTGTGTTATGTTGTAATGGACATAAATGTCCTATTTATTTACAGAAGTTGAAGAATTAAAGGGATTTGAAAAGATCTAAGGAAATAAAAAAGAAAAATAATAGATAATTGGCTCATTAAAAAAAAAATTAAAAAACGTGCTAAAAAGTACGTACAATTCAATGCATTTTCCAGCTAAAATGAACACTAGTCGCAGTAAAACACCAACAACTTTTATTCCTTTTCGCACAAATTATGATCACAGGGGAAGATTATTGATTATTAAAGACTTATTTTCATGCATTTCATGTACGCTGAAACATTGTGACGTTTGCATCACAACAGCAGCTCCAGATGTTTGTCTATTGTGATGTCGTAAACTTACTGGGTCGTGCTCGGGTACGAGTCCCATCGCCAGAGGCATGTTTTTCCCAAAGAGCCTGGGTTGAAAGTAATGCATTTGAACTATGTGCAAATAATGTTTTTATTTTAAAATATGCACACAATATTAAAATCGTATGCCTAGTATTATGAAAATGGCTCCATTAATGTTTCTTGCCTTGACATTCAATTACATTTTCATTTATGCATTTAGCAGATGCTTTTATCCAAAGCGACTTACAAGAGAGGAACAAAACCATTTATTTAGGAGAAAACAACATTCGTAATATACAAAGCCAAGTTTATTTGACAACTAAAGCAACTTTTAAAACGCTTTGTTATCTAACAACACAGAGAGTGCTGTGTAATGGAGTGCATCCAGAATATCAAAAATATTGGAGGGACGTTGATTCTTTCTCACTGGGTGAGTTCATGTCAGTATTTGTAATGGTAATTTGTGCTGTGTGAGTGTGTGTGTGTGTGTGTGTGTGTCCTCTCACAGCTATTACTTGCGCCTTGGTTCACTAAAGATTACATTGAAGATCCGCATACCTTCGTGTCTGATTAGCCACTTTACCAATTCTCACCTTCAATATTTCCACCTGCTCATTTCCTTCATGTTACTCAGTAATAGTCTGTGTGTGAGACAGAGTATAGCCATATGACAGAGATGGCATTACAAGCTATCTGAGTTTTTGTTTTGTCGATGGGACGTTTGAGAGTTTCACTCTTGAGTGAGTGCTCAGTTCTGCTCAGTGTATTTGCCACACCAGTGTGTAGCAGCCCGAATCACCATCACTTGGCTGATAGTTCTGTGTTTCTCTCACACACGCGAAGAGTGAGAGTCTTGCACATAGAATTGACGCGCTACATATAAATGCTATTCTTTCTTGTTTTTTTTCCTGTCAAAATGACTGAGTTCATTCGCAATTATTCAGGCTTTAAGAACAAGCAGAAGCCACTGGTGGCTCGTTGCTTCAGTGGGCGATCAGCAAGCAGCGATCTCATTGGCTCACCTATACGGAATGTCCACGTTTCAGCAAATCAGTTCGAGTGAATGCAGATAATGTAATTAATATTCATGAGCCCAGCAACTCATCAGACTTTAGTGCGTGTTATTTTATTATTAGTAATAGTAGAATTAGTAGCAACCAAGTAGTAGTAGTATTGTATTTCCGTTTGTTAACATTAGCTAAAAATACTTCTAAAGAATGTATTAATCTTAGTCAATGTTAATTTCAACCTTTACTAATACATTATTCAAATCAAAAGTTGTATCTGTTGTTATTATTTAATGGACCTGAGCAAACATGAAATAACAATGAACATTTTTTCTTAACTAACGTTAATAGAGATTAATAAATACTGTAACAAGTGCATTGCTCATTGTTAGTTAATTAGTAAGTGCATTAACCATCCGTAACTAATGGAACCTTGTTGTAAAGTGTTACCTTTTTTTTTCATAAACACTGAATGACCAATAATATCAAGCATCAATATCAGCCCATAAGTTCAGTCATAAAAAAAAATGCTTGACTGATGTTTTGTTAAAAGTTGTAATGATTTCAAATAATATCAAATAATATCACATATGAAAGTATCTTTGTAAAAAGCTGTGAGTGTGTGTGTGTGTGTGTGTGTGTGTGTGTGTGTGTGTGTGTGTGTGTGTGTGTGTGTGTGTGTGTGTGTGTGTGTGTGTGTGTGTGTGTGTGTGTGTGTGTGTGTTGTGTGTGTGTGTGTGTGTGTGTGTATATATATATATAATACTGTAAACAATTTACTTGCCTATGCCAATTTTCTGTTGTTTATAGAGGGTTCCTATGGAGAAATTGTATGGGATTTTTACTTGCAGAACTGTTGCGCTTATTTCTGCAGAATTAAATTCCACTGCTAAATCTTATTGGTCTAAAATCTTGCTCTTCACATTCAACAAATCGGTAAATATACATCAAATATATTGTAATGTGTTGTGAATATGATGCATCGCTTTGGCTTGAGCATAGACAGACGAGTTGGAGAAGAAACCCCGGTTAACCTTTGGGATGAAGTGTAGTGGCGACGGTGAGCCAGCGTGAGTGGATGATCTCACTGATGATCTTGTGTCTGAATGAGAACAAATCCCCACAGCTATGTTACAACATCTCATGGAAAGCTTCCCAGAAGAGTCAAAGCTGTTAGGGAAAACCAGATCCATATTTAAGGGATACTTCACCGATTAGCATTAAGCTTTGTATCAGTCGAAACCCAGTAGTATTTTGGAATGACCGTGCTTCCCTCCCTCATGTCCCCCTGAGACGAGAGATTTCTGTATTGTGTGTCTGGAAAAAAACCCTTAGATGACGCAAAAATCATCATTTAGCTCATCAGAGGCTTTTGTGTCCAGAGGCGAGAGACTCCAGCCAGTAGGAGGAGCTCGTTCCGCATGTGTTCACCCCGCCCATAGGGGGAGCTCACGATAAAACGCCGTCTTTTCAGTTTCGAGTCGACTAGTGGCCTAGTTGTCTCATTTCTTCCGACACTGCCCTCTGTAACCGGTAGGCGTGGCTTGGGAGTGTCCTCGTAGGGCAGCGAAGCAAGTGCATTCTGGGAGTTGTTGTCTTTCATCCACATGAGCCAAAAATACATTTTCTGGCTTTTCTCAGTCTAGAAGGCACCAACTTCTACAATGATTTCACATTTCTACTACATAAATGACCCAATTTAAATACACATTCATGCTTTTGAAATGAAATGTTCAGCAATTCAAAATTGTTCAAAATTCATGTATAATTTTGATGAAAGGTTTTGATCCACTTCAAATGTTGTCTACTGTATTTATTTATTTATTTGTTTGTTTATTTACTTGGCAATTTATTTATTTATATTTTTTGAGCAGGAGTTTTAAGTTCTTTTGAATGGAACTCAGTGTTTCAAAAAAGACAAGCATTTGGCACCATTTGTATCATTTGGACTCCTTTTAAAAGCATTGTATAAAGAGTGGTGAACTACAGTAAATGTGAATCAGTCTCCACTGAGGATCTCCCCTCGCTCTCATCTTGGCCTCAAATTACTCAATCACTGAGAAGTCAATAGGCTTCAAGACAATATTTAGCAAGTCGTTAAAATATGCATCTGAACCATGGAAACTTTTAAACGCTCAGCAAGGGTCAGTTTCCATGTGTTTTTTCGTTTTCAACCGTAAATGGAGACATTTAGAAAAATGTCCATGCAATCCAGTTGAACAGTGATTCGCTTTGTCAACCTAAAAACCAGCATAACAGTCTATAGACTCATATTCCGAAGCCATACACTTGCTCCGTCATCAGCAACAGAAAATAAATACTTTTCATGTCTCAAGGATTTAGGCGACTCTGATCATACTGGGCTGTGTTACTGTGAACGCTTCGACGGGGATCACAGCGTGATCGTGGTTCAGATGTTTGTGCTTCACTGTAAATGGATGTTTCTCTGTTTATCTGGAGAAAGTGCAGAAGACCTGCTGGAGCTCCTGTCCTCTTCCTCCGGTTACCATGGCGATCCGGGCCGCACATTCATGATGTGGCTGTGCAGCTCAGTCAGAATGTGTTGTCATTGTGTGTGTGTGTGTCTGTGTGTGTGTGTGGACTGCCCACAGGTGCGAGTGCTGTTGCTCACCCTCTTTGGCACTGAAAGGCAGGTTTGGTTTTCACACCGTCTCTACAGTGTTTCGTTCTCCTGTATTGCAGTGCCGTTGCATGTTATATATTATGATAAATCTGCCAGTTAAAGCCTCCAGGGGCTGAATTTTAATAGACACGGCTAAACATGCCAATTGCTTTAGGTACTATATAATGAGATATATAATATAGAGGTATATAAGGCTTTTGTGACTTAAATGTTTGTAATTGTCCTATTTCCTGAACAATTAAACAATTGTTTAATTGTTTATAAAATAAACAATTCTTCATCAACTTTATGACCTAAAATAATGTTGAATAAAAAAAATGTAAAGGTACAAGAGCTATACACACAATTATGCCATCCACTACCGCAATAGATGGAGCATTTATTTATTTATTTATTTATTTATTTATTTATTTATTTATTTATTTATTTATTTATTTATTTCACCTATCAGTCATATTTAATCATATAATACATAAAAAGCTATATTTATTATTATTATTATTATTATTATTATTATTATTATTATTATTATTATTATTATTATTATTATTTTATAGTTTGTTTGAAGACTGTTAGGCTTTTATTTGGTTTTTTTTTTGGGGGGGGGGGATAATTTATCATTATATGATTAAATATCATATAATTAAATCAATATAAATAAAAATAGGACTGATGGTTCAAAATGAAAAAAATTTTTTTTAAGCCATTTCAGAGCTAATACATAAATAATTATATATATATTGCCTTTTGCCAATTGGCAATATATATATAATTATTTATGTATTAGCTCTGAAATGGCTTAAAATAATTTATTTTTATTTTTTTTCATTTTGAACCATCAGTCCTATTTTTATTTATATTGATTTAATTATATGATATTTAATCATATAATTAGTGCTATCAAATCAATTTAATCGTGATTAATCGCATCTAACATAAAAGTTTGTAGTGTGTGTGTGTGCGTGTGCGTGTGTGTGTGTGTGTGTGTGTGTGTGTGTGTGTAATGAGTCGTGAAACCGCTTTTTGCCTTTTTTATGGGACAGTGAAGAACCAGATCAAACTCAAACCTGGGTCAACATGAGCATTTTACTATAGTATACTTTAGTTTTATGTTTTATATTCACCACAAGATCAGTGTGTACATATTGTGAACATTGAATGAATGAAGAGAAATCCATGCTAGTGAAATGATCTGATAAAGCCACTAAATATTTTTTTGCACATCAACATCTCTGTCTCTGTGTGCATTTCCAGTAAAAGGATTGTGGGTATCAGCGGGGTAATTGAGTGTCAGGATCATTAATGTGATGACGGCCGAGCATCAGACGCTTCTCGCGCATTAAACAGCAGCGCGTCTTTTAATATCCTTTCTCTCCTCTGCTCGTTTCACAATCAACATGCGCTGGAAAGATGTCATTTTGATTAGCTCACTGAAGAAAGCTTAGTGCTGTGTGTTTTCGTTCGCTCATTAACACAGAGGATAAGCTAACCGTCACGCGACACCCAGACGCTGTTATTCACACACCTCGCGGATTGCAGCAATAGTTGTGCATTGTGCCTGATAACCTGCATTAAATGACTTGCACACTCACCTTCCCGGCAGTTTCGAGGCTTACTTGAAAAATACATTTAAATTTGATTTCATTTTCAAATCAAATTAGTTCCCAACATGATGTTTTATCATCTATACCAGAATGTTATTATTCTGTTCAGATAAAGTAGTCATAAGCCGATATTACATTTTCAGTGCTGATACCCGTGCGTGACGGTCGATATACCTCATTAAAATACAGTAAAATCAGTAATACTGTGAAATAATATAACAATTATTATAAAAATAGCTGTTTGAAATGTAATTTATTCCTGTGATGCAAAGCTTAATTTTTCAGCATCATTACTCCAGTCTTCAGTGTCACATGATCCTTCAGAAATCACTCTAATATGCTGATTCCTTATTATGTTGAAAACTGTTTTTTAACAGTCGTGTATATTTATTAATGGTTCCCTGTGTTGGAAGGATTGAAAAGTTGACATTGTATTGATTTGTTTTTGCGATTACATCTTCAAAATCACTGCATTCTCAGCCTTTTCTGTCGCAGCGTGAACTGTAGTGTTTAGCCATATTAGCACTATATGCTGACATTTGATGTTGTTATGACGCTTGATCTTGAATCTTTTTGCTTCAGATGTGTTTTCCAACCAATGCTCATTTTGTGATAGATGCATTTATACAAATCAGTGACATACTGTAATTACAAATCAATTCAAGATTGTAAGTAAATATAAATGGTTCATAAATATTCTCTAACCTCTACTGTATTGCACATGCTGCATATTTCACATCAGGTTTCGTGATAGACAGAAATGCACGTGAATGAGTTTAAAGCTCTACGATTTAATCATCACAAATGTCTATTTCTCAATCAGACGCACTCATTGTACATAGACGTTGCCCATGTCCACACATGAACCAGCCGCAGTCGCGTCAGGGTTTTGAGACGCGTCTTCATTGCAGCTGACTTCAAGTGAACTCGGACGCGCGCTCACACACAAGTGCAGCCCAGTTGTTTAGCACTCTCAGAGATGTAGCAGATGTTGCACGACATGTGTGAATGTGTGTAGAAAGCGCTGCACGATCTAAAGGAAGTATTAGACATGCTCTACTGAACCCTGGCTAGGGTTTGTTTTGTTAGGAGTGTGTGTTCTCCTCTGAAGTGTATTAGTGTACATTAACCTAAAATGCTCAAAATGATCCACGCTTTGAAAAGCATTAGATTCATGAATTTATGCGCCAGTTCTAGAGCTTGTCTGAATTTACAATGATCAAAGAATAAAACAAGTTTGTCTTGCATAAGAAAATGAAGCGTATTTTAAAATTGAGGCATGATATTTATTAACTCACAAAGCTTGTGAAATAAAATGTGTTCAGCGTGTACTAGACTAACGGCAGAAAGTGCCATGATACAGTACTGTTATGTTTGTTGGACGTTGTGTCACCATCTGATGTGTCAATCATTTAGTTCCATACTGATAGGGATGAACTGATATTACATATTTCTGATAATTACTTTCAACCCAAGACATAATGTTTCTGAAAACCCAAGTTTGGTTTGAAGATGAAAAATGAACCATAAAGTTTTAACAAAATAAAATTGAGAAGAAAAACTGCATTAAGATTTTATCTCATTGGCAAATAGTTATTATTATTTATTTTTTTCTGTGTTGAGCATAAACATCACTAACTGTCCTTACATGTATGCTGAAAAACTATTTGCCAACGAGGCAAAGAATAAACTTTAATTCAATAAATATATTCTGGATCGTTTTCCATGAACACCTGAACCCTGGAGAAACACCTGCAGATGGGAGGGGCCGATGGCATGGGAGGGGGTTAAAGTGGGCGGAGCTACACATGTGGGAGGGGCTTGTCTCTGTGAGAAGATTCTTCAATCAATCACAACATGCACTGACATGACGCGAGTGTCTCAGTCGGACGGTGATTGTTCTGATCTCACGGAATATTAATATCCTATGACATTTTGCTTATCAAGTATATACATCTGGTTTACCAGAATGTAAGGCATAAATACAGAAAGATAAGATCTGATTGGGCCATCTGGACAGTGTGATGCTTGAGTTTCTTTGTATGTGTTTGATTGATGTTCAGGACCAGTGAATGCATAAAGAGAGCAGGGAGACGTGGAATGACATTGTACAAGTCTCAGAACAATAGTTCAGTATGTTATGCATAGCAGTGTTTAGAGTTCAGCATCATGATAGCATTCATGCACTCTGGCTAAAAACAGCATTCGTACACGGAAACACACCGAACTCACACGCAACTTCATTTGTCTGCCCACATGGTGTTTGAACACATCCAGTAAGTGAGGCTGTTCTGCTGCTCCTCATAAGGCCTGTTGGTTTCAGAGAGCAGGTTTAGAGTCACATGACCACTGTATCCGCACTGCCTCCTGCTGTTGTTCAGGCATCTGTCAGTGTGTGAATGCTTCACATTTCCCCGTGAGCTGGTTTCATGTTCAGCGATTCCTCCTCCATCTGAAGCTCTCGTGGAATGCGGTTCAAGTTATGCCGAAGTCCCATTGAGTCTGACGCTACTATCACAGAAAACAAATATTAAGATTGTTAGATGATTTCTAATTTCCCCATGTGTGCTTTCTGTTAATCTTAAGTACAATTTGTTGGGTCAGAGATTGGGATGCAAATTATTTGTTTAAATTCAGGCCAAACTGACAATGAATACAACAAAAGAGTTTTTTTTTTTAATTATAATCATATTTAATTATTTAATCGTTAACACTTTACAATAAGGTCTCATTCATTATGCATTAGATAATACGGACTAACAATGAACAGCATTTATTAATCTTTGTTAATGTTTGTTCATGTTAGTTTACAGTTTATTAACTTGCTCAAATTTGGATTTTAAATATGTATTCATAAATGCAGAGGTATTGCTAATTTTTGGTTCATGTTTACTATAATTAAGTAATGTTAACAAATGAAACCAGCATTTGAGTCATGCTAGAAAGGGTCAATGAAGAAAATATAGAAACATTTACAAATTTCTTTAAAACATTTAACAAATTACCTGTTAATCATTATTTCATGTTGAACTTTTATTATGAAGTGTTACTGAGAAAATCTTAATACTCTGATTTTTACTCTGAATTAATTGATTTAATTAAACAATATGTTTAAATAAATTGGTTGGCCCAGTATGTCTAATAATATTTGCTTCTTCTCATGTCTTATTGATATTTGTCCCATAATCAGATCACGTAATGACATAGATAAGAAATGAAATCAGGTGAATTATACATTTCTTTAAAACATTGCATTCCATTTTAATGAATTACCCGTTACTCATTATTTAATGTTGAACATTTATTTATTAAGTATTAGAGAGAAAATCTAGATTTTTGATACTGGGGGTTGACAAGCACTATTCTAAATGAAAGAGTTTGTTTGTTTGTTTGTTTGTTTGTTTGTTTGTTTGTTTGTTTGTTTGTTTAATTAGTGAATCAGTTTAAAGAGGTAAGAATTTTCATGTATTAATTGCTTTTGTATGGCCAATGTGTGAACAGCTAGTAATGAAACTTAAAAACAAGACCTTCCCTGACTTCCTAGGTTGTCTATGAAAGCCTTTAGACTGATTTTTATTTGAAGGAAAATCAAAAGGATGTGACGTTTATGCGCTTTGAGAGCCTCTCTTCCTTTCTGACACACTAATGCTTATACAATGTTCAGAATAATGCCTATTCTGTACTGTAATGTCAATGTGTCGTGCAAAGAAAAAGGATTAATTCAAACTGTAGTCTCACATAGCCAGATCTATATAGTCTATAATCTCACATACAGTATACTTTATAATCAAACTGTCATGACAGCACAATTTTAATTATCTCGATGCCGGTGAATCGCAGAGTTGCTGCAAACATTTCCACATCGCTATGATCAGATGCTTTCTGAACTTCTGTATTCAGTGCTGTCATTTTTGTTGTGTTTATTTTGTTATTGAGAGGAAAGCACTCAGCACATATTTACATACTCGTCTAAACGTCGCTCTCAGGAGTGTGGATGGCTTCGGGATGCTCGTTAAAAGCGTATTGCTGCAAAGGTATGTCATTCTTTTAAGCAAAGAACGAAAAAGATCTTCGCTGTGAATATATCGGGGCATCGAATCACATTCAGTCTCCTGTATGTTACGTGTGCACTAGCAGTAATTAGCCGGCTGCAGTTCCCTAAACGGCCACCGGTGTCACTAATAAGAAGGGTTTCTGAATTCTACATACAGCCCCTTTAATAAAGTAATGTTGTAATACGATTTGTTTGTCCAATATGCCTAACAATGCCCTGTAGTCACGACTATATTCACAATATAGAACAGCCGCTCATACAAGTATTGATTTTTGTCTCATAATCAGATCACATAATGAAATAATGGATATGAAATTAAATCAGGTGAGTGTATCTGTGGAACTATTACAATCCAATGTTCTACCATTAGAGGTAGTGAAACCCTATCCTCCCTTTGACTTGATCCATCTGTTGTCTCTGACCTTGGCTTATGACCTTTCTCTGTCATCACCACCCCCTGTTTTTGTGTGTGTATTCTCGGCTCCTCTGTGAAAAGCTGAGTTAGTGAGGAGCTCCTCGATTCTCGTGTCTGATCTCGGCTGTCGTAACGGCGGTCACATCTCCTGCTGGGACTGCAGAGCTCTTCTGTTTCTCTTTCTGCATCTGTTGGTGACTCATTCAGTACATTTTAGAGCTTTGCATTCAGAGTTGCATGTTAGTGCAGACAACTGTTAGCTAAGCTTGTGTGTGCAGACCATAGACTGTAAAAAAAGATGGACGATGTGTCTCCACCTCCTTGAACTGCAGAATAATGAAGACAAATGTCCCAGAAATGGCCGCTGTCATCTTGCGCTGGTGACTTAATTTGGAGCCAGAGTCTGCGCAGTAGTGTTCGTGAGGTAATGAGCATCAAATAACTAACTAAAAACAACGTATTTGAAAAACGAACACTCGGCTTGATAAGAACTACCTAAAATGGCAAAACCCGTCTTTGGGAAAAATTTATTTGAAGTGTAGTTTGATTTTTTAGTTTGGCTCACATCCCATTCACGGGTTTATGACCTATACTGCAACCAGCCACCAGGGGGTGATATAAATGCTTTGACTTTTCAAGATGTGTGCGGCAACGAACGAGCAAACTTGTTGAAGATTAGCCGATGGGCTGTCGATTCATTTTAATAAGCGATTTCATCAGAAAAGCCATTTATTCAGCATAGTGAAGCCTTTCCTCCATTGACATCCATTAAAGAAAAACGGACTCTTTTCTCCTTCCCTGCGTACGGCAGCGCTAGCAGGCATTATGTGGCTTCCAGTGGCTTTGCAGACAGTCATAAGCTTTTAGGCCTTGTTTACACCTGGTGTTTAAATCCATCTTTTTAACCCAATTTCAACCACTTCTGTCCTGATTTCTTCGAGGGGAGGGTCTATGGGCAGGTAAATGTATGGGTTTTTAGATCTTTGTCTATTAGATCTTATGATCTAATGGACAAAATAAGCTTGTACAATTTACATATAAACGCGCCCGGAGACGACAGAAAAACATATGGAGAGCAGCAGTGGTGTAGTGCAAATCCACGGGCGAGGAAGGCGAGTGAATGTAACAAGCAATGTGCAAACTTTACTCTAGAGGTATGGCGGTGGAGAAGTCTCAACCCCAGTCAATTATTCACTACAGAAAATGAAAGTAAAAACATCTGACGCTAGATTAACGGTTCATATTCTCTCAGAGACGATGAGAACAGAATCAACTGGAAAGCATCAGCTTTCATTTCTGCTCTGACAGCCGTAAGACCAGCCGAACGCTGTGAGTGTGTGTTAGAAATCAGGAATGGTGGGAGAACATTGAGCTTGGTACATTTTTCATCTTCAAACCAAACTTGGGTCTCCAGCCAAAGTTTAAATCCCGTCTGGCTAGTGCTCTTCCCATAACATTTACGCATTAGGTCAGTAGACTGGTCGAGAGTGGACAAGGTCAAAATGTTTTAAACCCCGTTTACACCTGTATTTAGCGTCGTCCACTTGTGATCCGATCGACCAAAATGCATCTTAATACCAGGTGTAAACAGAGCCATACACACTAAACCCGGTGAATTACCGATTGACTTTTGCTATAGACAAATGTGCTGGTTACACAAGCAACAACCTTCCGTCTTTTCACCTGTAAGTAGGCATTCACACATCAATACCAAAAACTAGTTGCACTCACACTAGCTGTTCTGAAGTCTGATTGCTTGTGGGAAGAAACCGTTTTTGAGTCTGGATGTTCTGGTCTGAATGCTTCTCATCCTCGTCCCAGATGAGCTTGAACCCGACGTGGGAAGGATGAGCGAGAGGAGTCTTGATGATGGAGGTGGTCTTCCTCACACACCTAGTGTTATAAAGGTCCTCAGGCCCCAGTGGTACGCTGTGCCGTCTTCACTACTCGCTGTAGGGCTTTCCCGTCAGATGCTGAGCAGTTTCCACACCAGATGGTTAGAACATTCTCAATGTGATAGTCTGTATTTTTTCTATATTTTGCATGTAAAAATCTTTACCAGAGGTGTAACAACTGTTTTAGCTGCAGTGTGTTTGTGCATTGTCTATGCTACACGATTTAAAAAAGATTTTAAAAAACACTCTGATATTCTGGCCATAGATATGTGAAAGGTTGTTGATTCAATGTCTTGAATGTTTTTGGAAACGCTGACCCAAGTCTGCACCTGTTTTCCACAGCAAAGCCTCCTCCGTTTGCACACCCCTCATCTGTATTCCAGTCATGTGTAAAATCTGGAGTAGTTTGTCTTGGTCTGTTTTGAGAGCTCGGTCCGCGGCCTCTGAAAAAGGTCGATTTTAGCCTTTCCTCATCCCTCTTAAACTCTGCCAAGCACACTATCTGCTGTTTAGCTTTACTAATGTGGGAAAGATTGGCATTGCTTAGATCGACGTGGGGGAATTCATTTTGAAGGAATTGCGCACACTTGTAGTGTGTTTGTTTTGGTAGTCTTGGCTCAATTGGATCTCTGTACCAATATAGAGGTTTAGATAAAAAAATAAAAAAATACAACATAACAAGACAAGTTGAACTGAACCCATGTGTATTTTATTTAAACAACATGAACAAACACAAAATGAACAAAGACTTGGCTTAACTTGAGCATGAATGCACAGTGGAAACATGAGGGCTATATATACAAAGACTAATGACTTACAAGATCATGATCAAGACAGTGGACCAATGACAAAACAGAACTGAATATCACATGACAAGATAAACCAATGGAAACAAAACACGTGAAACAGAAGCAGCACATGACATGATCACATGAGGAACAAGGGAACCACATGACAAAATTAGGAGCGTTAGGTGTGTTGGACTTCATGCGGCGCTGTGCAGATCGATCTGCGTCTGACTTTCAGCAGTGCATGCCAGTTAGAAATGCTATCCGAGTTGAGAGCGCCGACGCCACGTGACTGATGTATGGCATTGAAATACCGTGAGAGCGTTTGGAGAGCAGACGGCTGACACAATAAACCAAAAAACTCTTTTCATGTAACCATAATGTTATATTGTATCATGTTTATCAAAACAACACTGATTTCAAATATATAGACCCACTTTAATGGTATTTAAATAGTATAGGGTTATGTTGGACTGAATTCTTCTACAGATTTGAACAAACCACAAAACAGACATGACAAAATATATCATTCTAATATAATATTATATACAATTTTAGGAGATGAAACATTAAAGGATTTTATTTAAAAAATAATTTAATATAATATTAAAATTATGTTTATATATATATATATATATATTATAAAATAATTATAAAATAATATTATATATTATAAAATTTTATATATATATATATATATATATATATATATATATATATATATATTATTTTTTTAAATAAAATATAAATATATTATTATATATTAAATATTATATATATTATTTTATTTTATAAAATATTATAAATGATATATATATTAGTGCTGTCAAATCGATTAATTGCGATTAATCACATCTAACATAGAAGTTTGTGTTTATATGTGTGTGCATATATATATATATATATATATATATGTGTGTGTGTGTGTGTGTGTGTGTGTGTGTATGTATGCACAAACTTAATGTTAAACGTGATTTATATATACAGTACAGCGCTACTGTGCAGTGTAATATAGTATAATATAGTAATATAGTATCTGGACTTGACATAAGTTTCATGTTGTTTTAAAAAAAACAAGCAAAATCGTGTCTTGACTTGTACAAGGAATGTTCATTATTATTGTTTGTAAAATAGAACGGCTTTAACATTTTCATATCTGTTTTTGTGCTGTTGTTCCATTTTTGCGAAGTTGCTTCTTGACGGTTGCGATGTGCAACCTTTGCAGATGTTGTCCCGCCACAGTCCTGAGCGCAGCTGCACTGTGTGTGTGTGTGTGTGAGACGAGTAATGAGTGGACTGAGACTCTATTCTCTTCCACCTCCCTCCCTCCGTCATCAGAGACTCTCCTTCACGACCTGCCGTGACTCTCAGTAGATGATGAATCTGTACACCGCCTCTTCTGCCAGACTCCAGGCCTCTCGCACCTGCACCGGTGCCGCTTCATGCCCGCCGGACACTCCTGCTGGGCAAGAGGGAAACACAACAACAGCGAGACAACATGCCCACTCCCGGGAAACTACAGCCACCCTTCGTACCGCACGGCCTGTTGCCATAGCAACCATCTGTCTTCTCCGGAGCGCAGGAATGCAGGGATGACAGGACGGAGGGGGAGGAGGAGGAGGAGGAGGAGGAGGACAAGGAAGTGCTTTATGCTTTCTTCTCCATCTGCATGTCTATGTGGGTCATTTCAGTGTTGAATGATCACTCGTTTTATCGTTGCATCTCTGGATCAGTCGATTCACGAATGAGTTACGAATACTATCACAAGCTCCAGCATTGTTATCAATATTTACATATGTATATAATCACATCCTGATCATTTCATCGTTTTTTTGTTGTTGTTGTTGTTGTTTTTGGAATGGTACGAAACTTGGTAAAGGTTTTGACACTTGCTGTCTGAACACACACGCACACACAAAAATCATGGACATGATTCGAAAAGGTTAAATGGTCCTGAATAAAATTGTCACATTTGTTCTGTTTACTGTCAAAAATAGGAGATGAATTTCATCTAGTGGAAGCGTTTGGTACTGCGGCCAAACAATCTTACTGAAAGCTCATTTTTTGAGCTATCAACCTGAAATTTGGAACACGGCTTGTTTAGATTAATGGCTTTGATTTTCTCACCGTTTTAGAGAAAATATGTATTTCATATAAAAATTGAAAATTGTGTCGGTGCCGATGGCCTCATGGTCAGCGTGCCAACATGTAGCGTCATTGTGCTTGGGCGGCCCGAGTTCGAGTCTCTCCCACCTCGCTTCCTGTCCACTCTCTACTGTCCTGTCACAATAAAAGGCAAAAATCACCAAAAAAAAAAAAAAAATAGAAAATTGTATTTTTGTGCATTTTTCTTAAAAATAAATGTAACATTTTTTTTTTTTCAATTTCACTTTTTATAGCTATTTTTACATCAGCAATAATCTGCCCAGTGTCATCTTTGAAAAGAGACCAAACTGAAGTCTGTGCTCTAAAGATTTATTCAAGATTTATGACAGTTTAAGCTGGAAATTTCATTTTCAGGTCTATGCTCAAAAAGTGAATAAATGGATTATAACTACTGCATAAATATAATTTAGTTCCATAAAATCCCTTAAAAATACAAAACATTAAATTAAAAACATTATTGAACTAAAATATAGTACAATCATTTCATTGAAATAAAAAAAAACACGCAAACAGTACCAGAGGGTTAAAAGACATTTCGTAAAATGTTTAAATACAGTAAAAAATGTAATATTGTGAAATATTAAATATTATATTAAATATTAAATTAAACAGTTTTCTATGTTAATATATTGTTAAATGTAATTTAATTCTGTGATCAAAGTTTAATTTTCAGCATCATTACTCCAGTCTTCAGTGTCACATGATCCATCTTGCAACCCGTTGTGCTGCTTTATGTTTTTGTGGAAACCGTGATACATTTATTTATTTTTTTGCATTTTTTGCCGAATATAAGGTATATATTTAGAAATATCACTTTTGATAAATTTAATGCTGAATAAAAGACCCAAAATATATAACATTGTAAATTATTACAATATACTATTTGTTAAAAAAGGCTTGTGCAAATAAATGTTTTTTATTTCTACTTTTTGATGCATCCTAAAACAGATTGTTAAATATTATCCTTCATCTGTTCCTGGACTAACAGTAACATAACGTCCCTTGATTATTTTTTATTTTTACTGTATTTATTTCTTAAATTAAACATTTTGAATCTCCTTGGCAACAAAAACAGTTTGGTTGAAATCACGGTTCCTCTTAATAATAATAATTTAAAAAATCACCCTTTTAAGCCTTTTTATGTATTTTGAATATGATCAAAAGGCAGTAAAATATAAAGATGCATTTAAGCTATATCCGTTTCTTAGATGTTCCATCTATAACATATGCGTTTGAGTACGTCACAAAGCTCATGTTTTGCACCAGTACACGGTGTGTGTCCTATAGATAGCAGCTCTGCAGTGTATTTGAGGTAGGAGCGTGGGTGCTGTGACTGTCTATGTATAGACGCATTTCCAGCACTGACATTCTCGCTACACAAACATACACTCAAATCTACCCAGACACACACACAAATGCTCAGTTTTATATAACCAACAAATCCAGAGCACTGCGCTTGTGCTTATTTTCAACATATTTCCTGCTACAGAATGGAAAGGAATTTGAGAATACTTTTCAATTTGAGTCATTATTGATGAAGTCGGCAGGGCCTGTCAGTCAGGTCTGACCCGTCCATTACGAGGCCTTCAAATGTTGCCTATATTCAAAGTTAGCTCAGTGTTATCAGTCTGAGGACGACTGACATTGTTGCCGGATCACGCAGACATGCAGGTTTAGAGCAAGTACTCTTTCGCTTACAGGAAGAAAGAAAGAGTTGTGAGGTTCTGTGTTTCAGTCCCAGTGGCTGCCTTCCCAGTTTGGTGTTTGTGTAGATCTCAGAACATGTCTCTGATATGTTGATGTTTTGGAGTGTTAACATGGCAGGCCTGTGGAGGGTGTGTCAGCGGGGCAAGTTGAGACACCTGTGTGATGTCGTCGGTCAGTTCTTCAGCTCGGTGAGATCATGCTCATGCGTTATGGCTCCAGGCTCATCGAGGAAAGCCGTTTGTCTGGTTTATCTGTTGTTGTTGTGCAGGACGGGGAGATTCACTCTCACGCTGATGTCTCTCAGTGATGTATAACTTGTAAAAGCAGTGGCATTTCAACTATTTATATTTTTATCATGACATACAGTATGAGAGCTCTTTATAGCAGTTGTTGCGATGAGATTAAATAAGGAACAGCTGGAGGATTTTGCTTTTTCTCAATTTTCCCTCAGTAATGTTAGTTTTGCCTGAAAACAATGTTTGCAATCAAAACTCCTGAAACATTTTTTGGTTACACTTTATTTTAAGGTGTCATTGTTACAGTGTAATTATATATTTAAGTAACGTTACTGAGTAATATTAAGCATCTACCTGTACTTACTGTAGGGTTAGGGTTTGGTTGAGGGTTAGTTGCATGTAATTATGCATATTTTACTGTTATTACTACGGTAAGTACATGTAACATATGTAACAAGGACACTGTAAAATAAAGTGTTACCTCTTTTTTTTTTTTCTTAGTACATAGAATATTTAAAAATAACCTTTTGAATGGAAAGACTCCGTGGATATTAAAGGTTCTTCATGAAACCATTTTCTATTTTTTTAAGAACTCAAGTTTCTCATTAAATTCTGTGATATCACATTCGTTTTATAGCTCTATATTCTTACTGTATTTCAGTAGTTGTAGAATTTCTGTCCATTTTCATTTCATTTACCAACTGAGAAATGTTTTTAACCGTATGTATAGAGCAAACTCTTCTGGTTAGCTTTATGTTCTGATCTTCATTCAATGCTGTATTGTTTCCTGGGATAGGACAGTCCAACAGCTGAATGTTTCACTGAAGACTCATTATAAACACGCCCCATGACCGAAGAACACACACACACACACACACATACACCACTCTGGTTGTGTGTTCACCTACGACTCTGTCTGTTGTTCGCGCCACACGCAGGATTAGTGTGTGATGTGTTGAAGGAATGGCATGCCAGGGAACAGGTGTGTTGTGGTTTTCTTTCTCGTCCTCATCTTCCTCTTCTCTCTCTCTCTGTCAGTTGTAGTTTCTCAGATTTTTCTTTGAATGAACGGTTGAGAAACTCCTCTCTCGTTCTGTTTTCATGATGTTAGCTTGTCTAAGCTTGGCTTTGGCCAGTGGTTCTCAACTGGTTTTGCTTCAGGATTTTTCATTGGACATGATATTGGACACAACTCAGAATCAAAAGTGATATTTCTGACTCTTGAATTCTGATGGGATGAGGCACGTTTGCAACTGTTGTAAAGTCAATATAAACACACATGATCGCATGTTTTATATTAACACGGAACATTAGGACTGCATTACTTAAAAGAATGATTTTGAAAATTATTAATAACAGATGTAACTTTGCATTTGCATTGTTTATTTGGCACACATCTATCTATCTATCTATCTATCTATCTATCTATCTATCTATCTATCTATCTATCTATCTATCTATCTATCTATCTATCTATCTATCTATCGTTCATTCAGTCTATCGTTCTATTGTTCTATCTATATATCTATCATTCTATCATTCTATCTATCTATCTATCTATCTATCTATCTATCTATCTATCGTTCTATCAATCATTCATTCAGTCTATCGTTCTATCTGTCGTTCTATCTATCGTTCATTCAGTCTATCGTTCTATTGTTCTATCTATCTATCTTTCTATCTATCATTCTATCATTCTATCTATATATCTATCATTCTATCATTCTATCTATCATTCTATCTATCTATCTATCGTTCTATCAATCGTTCATTCAGTCTATCGTTCTATCGGTCGTTCTATCTATCGTTCTATTGTTCTATCGGTCTATCTTTCTATCTATCATTCTATCATTCTATCTATATATCTATCATTCTATCATTCTATCTATCATTCTATCTATCTATCTATCTATCTATCGTTCTATCAATCGTTCATTCATTCTATCGTTCTATCTGTCGTTCTATCTATCGTTCTATCGTTCTATCTTTCTATCTATCTATATATCGTTCTATCTATCATTCTATCGTTCTATCTATATATCTATCATTCTATTATTTAATCTATCGTTCTATTGTTCTATCGTTGTCATTCACTCTATCTATCTATCTATCTATCTATCGTTCGTTCTATCATTCTGTTGTTCTATTAGTCTGTCATTCACTCTTTCTTTTTATCTATCTGTCTGTCTGTCTGTCTATCCTTCTGTCATTCACTCGATCTGTCTATCTATCTATCTATCTCTATCTGTCTCTTAGTAAGGCCTAAATAGTCTTCGAATTATAATCTTCACACTTCAAGCAATTTGAACTGTTTTAAACTTTCAGGCAAGGCAAGATTAACTTTGCCTTGACAGATGTTCCTTTCTAGCTCTCTCTCTCTCTCTCTCTCTCTCTCTCTCTCTCTCTCTCTCTCTCTCTCTCTCTCTCTCTCTCTCTCTCTCTCTCTCTTCTCTCTCTCTCTCTCTCTCTCTCTTTCTCTTAGCTGTTAGCTGATTATATAGTGCAGTGTGAGCTGGTTGATGTGGTTTGTGTCTCTGTCAGTCTTGTCCTGGAGCTTCGTCTCTCTACAGCACTGAAGAAAGACCGCAGGGTGATTTTATATCGCTTACAGAGCCGAGACGGAGATTGATGTCGCTCTGAGGATGAGGTGTCACTTAAGATCTGTGGGAAATCGCTTATTGAATTGTTGAATTTTTATGCGGAATCCTTAATAAGGATATAGTGGAAGACATGAAGCTCATAATGAACTTTTTCTGATCCGTTGAGCTGGTTTTGCTGGCTTCACTTTTCACTTGACTCGATTTCATTTTCTCTTTCCCTGTCTCTGTCTCTCTCTCTCTCTCTCTCTCTCTCTCTCTCTCTCTCTCTCTCTCTCTCTCTCTCTCTCTCTCTCTACAGGGGGGTTAGGTCCAGAACTCGGCCCCCCTCCCTCAGTGGACGAGGCAGCAAACACGTTGATGACTCGTCTTGGCTTCCTACTCGGAGAAAAAGTGAGCGAGGGGTCTCAAGGGCCGCAGTACAGCATGGAGGAGCCTGATGACGCACAGGTAGGCTATTCAACCTCACCTCCTGCTATAAATACACATCTCCCTATCATATAGAAGAGGTATAACACATACGTTTCGGCTCTCGGGCCTTTCTCGGGCCTTCAACACACTGAAGAAGGCCTGTGAGCAGAAACATATGTGTTATTCCAGATAGGATACAAGGTATAAGACAAGAGAGTGTGGTGTAAATGAACTATATTACCCTAGACTATTAAAAAATAAGTTATTGTTTTATTAAAAAATATATGCATGTGCATCAGTATGTAAAGAAGTATGTTTGATTGTTTAAAGATTTATTTTGTTTTTATTTATATACTAAAACTGTGTTTTTTTGTTCGTTGCCTTTGGGCAACACTGTGCTATGAGGGTACTAAAACTCAAAGGTTTTCTACATAGGTGGAATAGGGAAAACAAGCAATATGTGCATTAGAAGGTTTATTTTGACAAACATCAATCACAAATGGTTTCAACCTATCACAAACATCAAATAATCAACAAAAACAACTATTACTACTAATTACAACTAACACCCCCCATAACACTTTATGTATAAATGTTCATATTCATATGAACATTTACACGAAACACTACACATACACATACATATGGGGGGGGGTGTTAGTTGTGATTGTATTTTTTTCCTGTAATTTTAACTGTAAAAAACTTTTTAAAAAAGCAACGGAAAAGACATTTTAATTGCTTAAGAGTATCCCCCCCACCCCCACCCCCATTTTATGATGGATATGTTATCAAGGACCCTTAAGCTCCCAAAAAATGGGGTGAAAGATTTTTTTTCCCAAAAAACAAAAAGTCATGCCATAGAGGGTTATGATAATGACACTGGTAACACTTTACAATAAGGTTCATTGGTTAACTACATTAACATGAACTAAGAATGAACAATACTTCTTCAGCATTTATTAATCTTAGTTAATTTTAATTTCAACATTTACTAATATGTTATTAAAATCAAAGGTTGTATTTGTTAACATTAATGCACTGTGAACTAACATGAACAAACAATGAACAGCTGGATTTTTATTAACTCACATTAACAAATATTAATAAATACTGTTACAAATGTATTGCTCATTGTTAGTTCATGTTAGTTAATACATTAACTAATGTTAACTAATGAACTTTATTGTAAAGTGTTACCATGCCACATTTGGTATGTGGGAGAATTTTAATTGTCATGAAAATAATATCACGATGCAGTAAAAAGAAACGTTCACAGTTTTCACAGTAAAAAAGCCCTTGTTCTTTGAGGTGTCAGCTTTATTTAAACATGATCTCTCCTGCAGAGAAGAGGACACATATGGCATTCAGATGAGTTTACCTCTAATTAGGGAATTATGTAAGGATTCAGCAGTTTTCAGAATTTTCCTCACGTTTGCGTGCTTTCGTGAGCTTCACCACAAGAACGGTTTAAACAACAGGATCAGAAATATAGTGTTGAATAACCTCAGAGAAAGAGAGAGAGCATGTGTGTGTGTGTGTGTGTGTGTGTGTGTGTGTGAGGACTGTCTCTCTGACCTTAAGTAGTTGTGAGGGTTTTAAGGCGAGGTGCTTTGCCTGTTGTGACGTTTGATGTTAATGTTGGGAATGGGCAGATTATCCGTGCCATGCTTCATCATGCCCTGCCCGAGTCCTCAGTGCCCACCTGACCCGAACCGACACCGACAACCGACACTGCGTCCCATCAGAGGCAGAGAGAGAGAGAGAGAGAGAGAGAGAGAGAGAGAGAGAGAGAGGCTTCATTGGTCAACTACAAACACAAGCACGCACTGAGAGCAAAGGTTATGTGCAGTGTTGGGGAAAGTTACTTTTAAAAGTAATGCATTACAATATTGCATTACTCCCCCAAAAAATAACTAGGAACGTTACATTACTTTAGCGTTACTTTTTCTCACATGGGCTGGGCTTGCTTGTTTGTTTTTTAATAACAACAAAAAAAGTAGTATTTTTGGCAGATGTAAAGACCCTTTCACACCAAAAGTGAAATGAATAAGCCTCAGGCTGAAGGAAATGCATATTTACGCATGTACAATAGAGTGCATAATCTATAATTTAGTAATTTTTGCTTATTAGTATGGTTGAATTAGATCATTGAAGGTCAGCAGCAAAGACATTGGTTGATAAAGTGAGATTAAATACATAAAGTATATTTGTGTAATTTAATATAGTTAATTATAAAAGTTTTGCGTTAAATTCTGAGATTAAATTTTACTTTTTTGAAGAATACTGAATGTTTTTGTGAGATGAGTAAATGCATGTTCACATTTAGTTTAGAACTAAAATAAGCATCATGTTTACACAGCGCACACACACATCACTTTATTTCTCTCAACATGGGGACATGAGAGCTGTCAGTCAATAATGTGAAAAAGTAACTAGCGTTACTTATTTGAAAAAGTAATGTAGATATTTTGTTGTAAATTGAAAAAGTAGTGTGTTACTTTACTAGTTACTTGAAAAAGTAATCTGGTTACGTAACTCAAGTTAGTTGTACTGAGTTACCCCAACACTGGTTGTGTGTGCAGGGTTTAGGAGCCAGCGGGAGGATGAGTCCGTGCTCCACCCTGACCAGCAGCACCGCCTCTCCTCCGGCCTGCAGTCCCTGCTCCACTCTCCCCTCAGCCCCGGGACAGCCCGTCACCAGCCCCTCGTCCACCCTGGAGAGCAGAGACAGCGGCATCATCGGTAAGAGTGTTTACTGCTTTTCAAAGAGGTCTCTTCTGCTCACCAATGCTGCGTTTATTTAATACAGTAAAAAAAAAAAGTAATGTTGTGAAATATTATTACGATTTAAAATAATCATTTTCTATTTGAAAATATATTCAAATGTAATTTATTCCTGTGATCAAAGCTGAATTTTCAGCATCATTACTCCAGTCTTCAGTGTCACATGATCCTTCAGAAATCACTCTAATATGATGATTTGCTGCTCAAGAAACATTTATGATTATTATCAGTGTTGAAAACAGTTGTGGAAATTGTGATGCTCAAAGTTCAAAAGAACTTGTTTAAATTATTGGAATAGCATTTATTTGAAATAGGATATTTTGCAACATTATAGATGAGAGAGAGAGAGCGAGAGAGATGCGGTAGAACCGATTTACACACGCTTTTTTATTTTTATTATTATTGTTTCCCACAATACAAGCGTGGAGCTTATGGTAAAATTATGCACAATTCTCACAATCGCCGAAATTCAGGCCCTGAAAAGAGACTTGACACCCATCGAAACAATATCCCCTTGCAAAATATTGCAATATTTTTCCCTCCCCTCTAGTGTATACTGAATTTAATCTTCTAATATCACTTTATGCATTAAGCCATGTTATGTCATACATTTTTCACATCAAGTGTGTTAATATATTCTGCTGTTTTAAGGCTGGCGAAGGCTGTATATGTGTCCATAACTTCATCTAATTTTTCTCCTTTTGAGATGTGATCTAAATATTCATGCTTGAAACAGATGTGAACCTGACAGGCCCTCCGGGTCTCTGCACCTGTCACACGACTGAGAACTATGAATTAGTGTGTTCAAACTGAAAAAATGCCATGAGGTGTAGTGCACTACGAGTGCTCAGATAATACACTTGTTTTCTTAAAAAAACAAACAAACTCTGAAACAAAAATGCAATTCCACTTGCTGCTATTAGTGGCGCATAAACGACACACTTTAGCTTTAATGTTTTTTTTGGTAACACTTTGTAATGGTAACGTATAACTACCATAACTAACATCGAACAGTACATGTGTTATTAATCTTTTTTAATGCTAGTTAATAAAAATGTCAGCACTTCCAGTCTCACTTCCTGTTACAAACCTACATAACAATGTAACAAATTTGCATAATGCCAGTCTATGCTCTTCATTGGCTGCCGATGATCGACGTCTAACTTTGACCCGCCCTCGAAGGCTATAGTCATAGCTGAGACTGGAAGAGTTTGGTTTGTGTTGTCGACATTTGCGTCTTTGCTGCACTTCAAAAGGATGAGGTCTCACGCTGGAATTGATATGGAAAAACATAATTCATATCACTGACATCAAGTGCTGAGGAAGAGCTAAAATTCAGATATGGTGATAGGCGTTTTATTTCTGACATGCGCTGTAAGAGGTCGACCAATCACAGCAGACTGGGCCGTCTGACCAATCAGAGCAGTAAGGAGGGTTTTAGAGGGACTGAATCTTTGAACAAACTGTTTTCAGACTCTTTGGCAAAAGAGGTGATGTGCAATGTATATTATGAGAAAATGAAAGTGTTTTTTGACCTTGGATGCTTGTAAACCTGTTGTACGAGACTCCAAAACAACATTAGCAACCTTTAAAATGGCATAATACGGCACTTTATTAATGTAATAGTAAATGTTGAAATTAACATTAACTAAGATTAATAAATGCGTTAGAAATATTTATTATTGTTAGTTCATGTGAAGTATTGTAGCTAACTAATGTTAACAAATGGAACCTTAATGAAGTGTTACCAATATTTTTTAGGCTCTAAAGCTGTGTTTTTCACACATATCTTAAGATAATGCAATGAAAGTCAATCCAAATGATGCTTGCAAAACTGAGCGGTTCTGCAAGAGCTTAATTGCTGCAATCACTTTTCATACAGTATATTCAAATCCAGCTCCTCCAGGGAAATTATCCTTTCTAACAGGATTTTCTTGTCACAACTTTACACACAAAAAAACATGTGAACTGTAAGAAGCACAAATCTTGACAGCTCCTCTTTTTCATCCTGCCTCTTTTCCCAGCCACCCTGACCAGTTACTCGGAGCCGGTGGACAGGAGCGGGAAGCACGGCGATGGCTCTCGAGGCAGCAGCCTGAAGCTCTGGCACTCACACAGATCCACACTGGACTCCAGCCTGTACCGTGTGGACGAGAACATGGCCGCCTCCACCTACAGCCTCAACAAGATCCCTGAGCCGAGCTCCGCCCACTATTCCTCTCACCCCACCCCACTCTACCTCATGCCCCGCCCCAACTCAGTGGCAGGTGAGTCTTAAGCCCCGCCTCCTCTGTTAATGGATGTTTGTTCATTGTATCTCTTTATCAATCATGATTGTGATTTCCTGTTGTGCCGCTCGATGCACATAACAATCCCACTGCTTTGGGAACAGCTTCCTTTGGCAAATCCCAAACGCACAAATCATGAGCGTCATGTTGATCACTGGGAAACATTCAGATTATAAGCATTAGATCTGTTACAGTTCATGACTTTTGGATTTGAATTGAATTAAAGTTGGACTTTGCAACTTTGCGATGTAAATAATGAGTCAATACACTATCAGTCCTTCTTTCAAAACAGTTTTTGTCTTACCCTGATTCACTATGGTAAGGATGTTGTATAAGTGTTAATATTTTAGACCGAGCAGGATGCTTTTCACGCGAAATTGGCGAATGCGATAGAGCTCGTAATAAAACAAGAATCAACATTGCTTGGCTTTTCGGAGATGGCGAGAACTGAAGGATTTGAAATGTTGTAAAAGCGACGTTGAGATGGCATTTTTATTAGTCAACAGGTCAAGGTATTTTATTGAAGAGATCAATTTCCACATGAGGCTTTCTAGGAGAGTTCATTGTAAAGCATTATCTATTGTGAAGGCTTATTTCATAAAACCTATTGTTGTTGTTGTAGCTGCTGTGCTGTAATTTATTTTTAAGGAAGTACCGTGTCCATTAATGGGTAAAGTAATGTCTTCAGCTAGTCAGCTTGAGATCCTTTCCATTTAAACTGGTTATATCTCAGTAGTGTGTTTTATGAGCAGTAGGATAAACGTATTCATCCGCACAGAGCCGGAGCTCAACCAAAACAATGTTCTTCCGCAAAATGCATGCAGTTTAACCGCTAGAGGGCCAAAGGTTACATAGTGCACCTTTAACCACAAACAACAGGAAGTTGAATTGGAATTGGAATTGGAATGAAAGGAAAAAGTCACACAGCAACAAAACACACAAGAACAGGTGTTCTGTTTAAGGTTTGCTTTGTTCATAAAATGAGAATTAATAAAATATTCATAAAATACATAAAAATGTTATAGGTTGCACTTATTTACACGTATTCATAATGTATTATTGTTGTAGTATTTATGATTAATGTTACAATAATTTACTAATAATAAATACTTGAAATGCAACCTATAAAACCACACTTATTTTATGAATATTTCATGTATATATATATATTTATATATGTGTGTGTGTGTGTGTGTGTGTGTGTGTGTGTGTGTGTGTGTGTGTGTGTGTGTATGTATGTATGTATGTATATATATATAATACTAAAACATTAATAATATAAATAAATGTACAATACATTTAATGTAAATAAATGTTTGATGCAACCTATAAACATTAATTATTTAAAAAGCAACCTATACAATTTTACGTATTTTTGAGTATTTCAATTGACATAATTATAATAACAATTATAATAATACATAATCTATTACTTTTGTTGTGGTTGTTTTAAATAGCCCACATTTCTATGGGTAATTCGTACTGAGAAATGAAATGTTTCTTTAAATGTCATTCAACTTCCTCATATTTTATTCATAAGGAATTTAAAAGGCATTGTTGATTCATTATGAATGGCTCACAGGTTAATGCACTCTCCACTGTCCAATCCGGTAACACCATTCCAGCTTCAGTCTCCCTCTTCAGTGCACTTCCAGTTCAACTCAATCATACAAGTGTGTTCACTCGCAGCCACTCATTGCCATCAAATAGCAGTTAGTGATGGAATCAGCCCGGGTCATAAACTATATGTTTTAGCTCTGCACTGCCAGGGTGGCGCTAACAGGAGATAAGAGGCGTCTAATAGCGGCAATAATGATGAGTCTTCTGGAATAGCGCTCCCTGAAGTAAAAGCTAAATTTGTCTGATTATGTTGATATGTCTCTTATATAACACAGCGCCTCTTCATTGCTGGCTGATTGTGTTATTGTCCAAGTAATCAGCATTGTTGTGTTTATGAGATGAACCTTTTTTTAAGAGAGAGAGAGAGAGAGAGAGAGAGAGAGAGAGAGAGAGAGAGAGAGAAGTGAGTTATGGTTATCTCAAAAGAAAGTGGCTCTCAAAAGGGCAAGTGATATAAAAGATTATTTCTTAATGGAGAAAACGGCTGGTATTCACGCTCACTGATCAGAAGTGATGCAGTTGCTCTGAAAAACCATCCAACCCTGGCAGCGCCATTAACCGTTTTTCAAATCTGACTGTGGCAAGCTGTTTAGAACGGTCTGGAAAATATACTTTATAATATAAAGATGAATTATTCTTTTTATTGTGCCAGAATATTTGTCATTTTAAATTAACACACAAATGGCAGGTCTGTCATTATTAACTCATCCTAATGATGTTTCACACCCATATGAATTTATTCTTTGTAACAAAAAAGGTGAATATCCTGGCCACCCCTTTCATATAATAAAGTGAATAAATACTGGTGTTTTTAAGCTCAACAATTACTACAAGCTACAAGTTCGGTTAAGCCATAAAAATATGAAGGAAGAATAAAACACTAAACTTGGTTAAGGTATTTAACTGACAACATTATTTGGCAAAAAAAGGCAAATAGCTTCAGGTTTTATTTAACTATGCAAAGAAATACATAGAATAATATATATATATATTTTAAAAGCTGACAGGAAAAAGCATATACTGACTACAACATAATCAGTTATTATTATTTCATTGGTTCTCTCTTGTTTTTGCATGTGTTCATAATTTCTTTGTATGACAGCTTGGCCAAAAATGATGTCTGAAGCACAATTTGTCATGTTTCATGTGTCAGTTTTCCAAGGCCGGACATCACTTTTGGCCACTACTGTATTCAAAGATTTCTGAAGTCATACGAGAAGTGATTATTTACAGTCATTAATGATTTATTTTTAATTTAGTAATTTTTTTTAATTTAGTAATTTTATTAGTAATTTAGTAGTCTATTGTTTTTGTTGGTGAAGTCAGTTCAGTGTTGATTTAGGTCCATTGTAAAGATCGTCAATTAATATTAAATTAGTTCATTTTATCTATAAAACAGTTCTGCAAAACTTGATGTCATCGTCCAGCTCAGTTCAGTTCTCATACAACAGCGTCAGCGCAGTCAGATCAACAATATTGTTGACTATTAAGTGTCCCTATAAGCCAGAGGAACCCAAACTCCATCAGGAGACAGAATGGAGAAAAAACCCGTTCTCCTCTGGCCAACGAACGAACACTGTGTCATTATGATTCAGGCTGCATCACAAGTCAGAATTCAGATCGGGATCGTTCAAATATTCATCCAGGTGCTTTTGCTTGAAGATCAGATTCATCACAGGTCATAGGTCTGTGTGGAGGACTTGTCTGGTTCTCGTGGTCTTTGCTGAGGATCTGTGATGATGTCTGTCATGTCGACGAGGCCTTCACAGGGGATTGTCTAGTAGACACGGTCTGCTGACATTCAGGGCTGGGTTTTGGTCAGGCGCAGGTCCACCATCTGTATAAAACTAGATGGTGGGTATAAATCGGTATAAAGATGAGACAGATAGACTAATATTAGCATAAACGCCATTCTTCCTTTAATGTAACAAGTACATCGGGTGTTATATGAAGTGTTCCTGGCTTCAGTTGACCAAATGTATGCAGCCTAACAATCATTTGACTGATTTGAATAATAGAAATTGATAGTGTGTTAAAGTGTATGCCAGTTAGTCTGTGTGATCTATAAACAAGCCATCTTTAGAATTTTGTGTTTGAACTTGTAGCTCTATATATTTCTATGGCATCACTGTCGAAGAGTGATTAGCTGGTGAAGTGGATTTATGTCCTGTTACTTTATCCTCTACAGTAAAAGACCTGGGTGTTATACTCGATTGTAACCTGTCTTTTGAAAATCATATTTCGTATGTTACAAAAACAGCCTTTTTCCACCTTAGAAACATTGCTAAGCTACGTAATATGCTATCAGTTTCTGATGCAGAAAAGTTAGTTCATGCATTCATGACCTCGAGACTAGATTACTGTAATGCTTTATTAGCCGGTTGTCCTGCATCCTCAATAAACAAGCTAAAGTTAGTCCAAAATGCAGCTGCTAGAGTTCTTACTAGATCAAGAAAATATGATCATATAACACCGATTTTATCATCACTGCATTGGCTACCTATAAAGTTCCGTATTAATTATAAGGTATTGCTACTGACTTATAAAGCCCTAAACGGCTTAGCTCCAGTCTATTTAACGGATCTTCTATCACCCTATAATCCATCGCGCTCTTTAAGATCAATAAATTCGAGGCTTTTGGTCATACCTAGGATATCCAGATCAACCAAAGGAGGGAGAGCATTTACATATTTGGCTCCAAAACTCTGGAATAGCCTTCCTGATACTGTTCGTTGCTCAGACTCACTCTCCCAGTTTAAAACTAGATTAAAGACGCATCTTTTCAGCCAGGCATTCATATAATATTGTTAATCTCACAGTTTCAAACTACAATCCGGCCTCTAGTTCATAAATGCCAGAGGAGAACTGGCCCCCGACTGAGCCTGGGTTCTCCCAAGGTTTTTTTTTTCTCCATTAGGTCACCTGATGGAGTTTTAGGACACCATTAGGTCACTTGATGGAGTTTTTTCGGTTCCTTGCCACTGTTGCCTTTGGCTTGCTCAGTTGGGGATATTTTTGGGATATTTAATTTTATTCTATCAATCAATAAATTCCACTAGAAACAAACTTTGTTGTATTATTTTATTTTAATACTGTGAAGCTACTTTGATACAATCTGTATTGTGAAAAGCGCTATACAAATATACTTGATTTGATTTGATTTGATTTGATATTTATTGCAGAGTTAACAAAAGTTATCATGAGCATTGAAGCGGATGTCATAATTAAGTGTCAGTAGACCGGGAAGATTTTAAAACGAGTCGATCATTCATAAATCCGTAAGATCTTACCTTAAGGCTACAGAAGATCTATAGAGTAATTTACCAATATACCGTTATACCAATAAATCCACCGTTAGAAGGAAAATTAAAACAAAAATGGCAGTTCTGTCATTTTTTACTCATCCATGACATTTTGCTTTATGCAAAAAGTGAAGAATATCCTGGCTGCTCTTTCCTTTATAATAAAATGTCAATGGGGACTGGGGTTGTCAAGCTCCAAAATGACAAAAACACCTTAAAATTAGCATTGAAGTTGGTCAGTGTGACTTGATGTTCATACGAGAAGTGGATGAAGTCATTATTCATTCGGTCCTTAATGTTTCCTTCCACTGATGTTTTGAAAAACAGGCTAAAAAAGTCTTAAAAAATGACATGTCGACACCATTTGATACCAAATGCCATTGGTTCTTGTGATTAAAATTTATTACAACTACCATATTTGATTTATCAGTCTGTCTGTCATACAAAGTTATCATATGGCTTCATAAATCCTGCAATATAGCACTTGAGTCGCATAGAGGACTTTTTATTATATATAAAAAAGCTTGACAGCTCCAGTCACCATTCACTTTCACTATATGGAATAAAGCGTGCAGGGTGTTTTAAAAAAAAGACTCCTCTTTTACTCCACGGAAGGAAGAAAGTCCTCCAGGTTTGACATGACATGAGGGTGAATTGTGGAAATAGTTTGTCTTGGTCACAGACAGCGATGATTGTTTATTCAGTGCGGGCAGTGCTGCTAGGGATCATGGGAGCAGATGTACTCATTAAACATGTACCGTAACGTGTCTTTTACATCAGTCAGTCAGAATCACAATGAGGCAAATCTCCACGGTGGCCGTCTGGATGTCTTTTCGATGCTAAGCCTGTAGTAACGCTGGCTTAATGTAATCTAATAGTATCCAAGCAAGCTGAAATAATACTAATGCGTGTTTGTAGACTCCCATCGGCCTCCGAGAGGAGAGCTGAGCGCTGTAAGATGCCATTAGTAAGAGAAACCGGAGATTAAAGCCCTATTCGAATGGGACTAGTTTTTCCAGAGGAGGTTCGCTTTGTGGTTTTAAACTCGTCCGAACATGTTTGTTTTTGTCAAACAGTCACAGTAAAAATTACCAAGCAAGTTGCCTTCAGTTTTTTGGAGAACAGATTGGAATATCTGTGACTGTGATTATATTATCTCTTAACTCTTCTTTTCATCTTTTTCCCATTGCTGAATATCATAATAACCAAAGCTGAAATTGTCAGCCCACATTCACTTTGTATTTAGATTCTTTTTCTGAAAATGGATGGCTGCTGGGATCCCGTCGATTTCTCCGAACAGTTTTGGCCTTCCTACAAGCATTAGATATAAAAACTACTCTGCAAAAATGATATTCTTCCTCAGTATTTTTGTCTTGTTTTCTAGTACAAATTCTGAAATCAAGATACATTTAATTGAGAACCAAAATGGCTTAATATATTAAGTCTTGTTTACTGAAAATGTATCAAAATGAAGTTTATGCTTAAAGCTACACTGTGTGATAATTTCCCCCATCTAGCGGTGAAATTGTATATGACTACCCAGTGAATATTAGTTTCTGTTCCTTTCAATTTCGAGGCTTCCAGTTCGACTTCGTCCAATTGCGCCTTTAAAACTATTCATCACCTGTGATCCGTCGCAGCACAGATTTATGTTACAAGGTAAACAATACTTTTTCACCATTGACGTGAGGAAAAGTAACGCAAGTTATACTAGAGGTCGTTCTGGCATTATGCACAACCAGAGCCCGTCTACGGAGAGCCTGCCCACTCCCTATTAAGCCCTATTGTACCGAATTTTGGTTGTAGTTCCACTAGAGTTCCACTGGGGGCGATCGCCATGAGTGCAAAATTAATGGGAGTCAATGGGGCTAGACAGCTAAATTTGTCTCTTTCACCCGATTGCCGTTGAGAAATCTCAGATCTGATTGTAAATTTTGCAAGTTCAACATGGGTTTTAGGTCGAAAGTTGAATGAACGAGTAGTTATGTCCTTTTGATTTCTTACAGGTTGAGTTGTTGTTGCCCATAACACGCTAGCATTCTGCTAATGAACGCTGATTGGTCAGTGAATGACTGATTATGACCAGAGATACCGCTTGATGGCATCGTGTCATCCGAAGCGGGACCAGAAACAAACAAAACAAAAACTCTTCTAGCACGCGTGTTTACCTGTGTCAGCTGTGTTGTCGATGCCTCGAGAGAAAAGAAAGTGCAGAGCGCGAACGCACCAGAGTGACTGAAGGATTGCCGTGAAGCAGTATCTCTGGTCGTACAAGTGTATGACGTCATTGACACTTTAAAAGACTTTTTAAAGCAAATAAGTGACTCAAAAAAATCTAACACCCAGCAATGTGCAATTTCTTTGCATCTCCTTTCGAATACAACATTCAAATTACTAGACAAAAAATTATATTCTGAGAAAAGTGGATTTTTATTGTTATAGCGCCATAGACCTCCATTCATTCTGCACTCGTCCTGTGAGCGCCCTCATATGGAATCAGAGAAGAACTGCAACCAGTTCAGAAGCCGGAAGTGTACTGAGAGTGAAACTTCTCGCCATATTAGACATTCTCTGGCACAACCATGCTATGGTTAGACAAGCAACTATAAAACTTAGAATTTACACAAATAGGCTGAATTACCTGTCGAGAAGAAAGCAGGCAACTTCGGCGTCCGTTTTAAAATCTTTGCTCCTCATGAGCTATTTCCATCTGGGAAAAGTTACTCCAGTATTGACTTTGGTCTTGCTGATTTGCCTGTCGCGTTGACGTTTTAATTCTCTCTTTCGCTTCCTTGGCGACTCTGCTACATGTCCTCGAAAATAGGCGTGATCCTCCATCAGCAATCTTTCAAATCTGACGGCAGTTTCGAGTAATCTCCCCCTCGCATTCGTCTGTGTCACTGAGTGTAAAGCGCGAAAGGCGAAGCTTGAATTTACAGGTATGTCCCTCTTTGGCTAATGTAGTTTCAAGATGGAGGAGCAACATGGCGACCGGCATTCGAACCCCTCACCCTTTTTACTTTCAATGGCAGATTATAAACTTACGAGAATACTTTATTACTTGAAAGAAGTAAATATACATTAATGAGCACATATATTTTTGAAAGAACTAAGTGTTTTTTGCTAAGAATCAACAAAAAAAAATACAGTGTAGCTTTAAAACAAGAAAAAATATCAGTCGGTGGGGAAGTTAACAAGTTAATTTTTCTCACCCCAATTGTTTCGTCTTGCCTTAAGCATGAACTCACTTCATTTTGATAAATGTTTTAAATATCTTAAAGAGGACCTATGCTATTATACATGTTCAAAACTCTTTTAGTGTGTAATGTCAAACAGAGCATGAAAAAGTCGCTCCAGCGGGAGTTATTCTCTATATCAGTGTCAGTGTTTCTGAAGTCCCTTAAACGCCTCCATTGTAGTCTTGAGTTTCTTCCGGGAACGAACACGTCACAATATTCCTCATTTAAATAATTCATACGCAGAATAAAGGGGCGGGGCCTGGTTGAGTTAGTTAGTAGTGTGTTAAACTGCTGGTTATGGTAAGGGGCGGGACATTTCCCAAACACACTCGAAGAGCTTGACCAATCACAACACACTGATCCAGCCGACCAATCAGAGCACAGCGTGCTTTTTAGAAGGCGGGGCTTCATAGAGACTGGAACTAAACAGAGCGTTACTCATATACTGGGAAAAGAGGAGCTGCAACATTGGAGAATATTATGAAAATAATGTGTTTTTTGAACATTCAAGAATGAAAACCTATTCTAGTAGAGCACAAAAACAAAATCAAGGGCATATTAGGTCTTTTGTAAGTCATTTTGCTTTTCAAGTAAATGTATTCTGATTGAAGAATGTTTAGATATTTGTATAGAAAAACATTACTAAAATACTGAGTTAGAAAATAATTGTTTGCAGTGTGCAGAGATCATACATATCAGTATATGTAATCCTCGCTTCGTAATTGCTTAGAAAACATATCCAGTCCGAACGAGAGATGTGTAGGAGGAAAAAATGAATGTCTGAAAAAAAAGATGAAAGGGCAATGATATAAATAATGTACTGAGGTAAGTGATGATCTCAGTGAAAAGGAGAGAGAGAAATACTCAATATCAACCCAAATGATGTAACCAGGAATGAATAAAACGGAGGACAGAGAAAAAGAAAAATAGGTGTAATGATAATGGTAAGGTAAGGGATTATAGGTGAGAAGTGGAACGAGAGAGATGAAGATAAGATGAGAATGCTGGCTGTGGATTGGCTGAGGAGATCAAAGCTGCAGGCTTTACCAGCTCGAACCCCCCCCCCCCCCCCCCCCCGAGCACGTCGTCACATTCTCATCTGAGGAACGGAGAAACCGGGGACTAGAGGAGGTGTGAATGGGACTGGAGGAGTGCAGATTGTAGATTATGTAATGTTGTAGAGGTTTTGTGTGGAGTGTAGCTGAAAGGAGAGATACTGAAGACATGCAAGTGTTCTAATTACAGGTTTCTAGAAGAGAATGAAAAGAAAGAATGGGGATGCGGGCGTGACGTAACACAATATAAACCTGAGCTTAAAGGGCTAGTTCACATAAAAAAAGAACATTTGACATCGTCTACTTTCCCTCGGATCACTCCAAACCCTGTCACCCGTGGAACACAAACGGAGAGGTTTAGCAGGATGTCCTGGCTGCTCTTTTCCATACAATGAAAGTGAATGAGGACTGAGGCTGTTAAGCTCCAAAAAATGACATTCAAATGACTTTATTTGCACTTTATTCCAAATCATCGAAATGCCATATGAGATCTAACAGACGATTTTAAAGAAATGAATACTTTTATTCAGCAGGGACACATTAAATTGATCCAAAATTAACAGTAAAGACATTCATTAAATTTCTATTCCACATAAATGCTGTTCTTTTGAACTTTCTTTTAATCAAAGAATCCTGCAATAAGAAATGTATCGCGGTTTCCACACATATGAAGCAGCACAACGGTTTTCAACATTGATCATAATCAGAAATGTTTCTTGAGCAGCAAATCAGCATATTAGAATGATTTCTGAAGGATCATGTGACTGAAGACTGGAGGACAGGAATAAATTAAATAGAAAAAAAAGTTCAATCGTATTAATATTTCACAATATTACTGATTTACTGTATTTTTAATGCAGCCTTGATGAGTTCTTTCAAAAATGTACCAACCCCAAACGTTTGAACAGTACTGTATGTTAAAATATGGTGCTTCATATGGAGATACATCATTATTGTCATAAAGTTATTGTATGGCTTCAGATTACTTTTAGTATAATGTACAATTTGCATGGACTACTTTTTGATAGTGTGTTGACATTTTTGGGGGGTTGACAGACCTAGTCTCTATTTACTCTCAATGTCGGCCTGATGTCTTCTTTTCACTTCCATGTTCCATGACATGATGGAGAGTAAATTATGACCAAACCTTCATTATAAGGTGAAATATCTATTTAACTTAGGCTGAGCGAAATCAGGCTGTGTTGCTTGGCTGCATTCCTTTCTATTGCATTTGAATTTCCCTTATTGCGTAATGAGACTCTAACTGGTCCAATAAGGGCAGCTCAACCTGACTCAGCTGGATTGTAATGCCCTGGAAGGTCCTCGCGAGAACATAACGTCTTTAATTCAACTCTAAAGCTGCTGTAATTGCTTGTTTTCCAGTCTCACTGAAAACAGAACCTCAAATTCATCCACCTGCAGTTTCCTGGAATAAGATGCACCTGTGACACTGCATACACACACACACACATTTTCACAAACTCAAACTCAATTTCAAAGTATTATCTCAGAACAAGGCTGTCTGGTCGTATACACACAATCACACATGATAACACACAAAAGCACACCCAAAATCAATTTCAAAATGATTTTTTTTTTTTTTCTATTTCATCTGATGCACTCACAATAACACATCCACTCGCTCAAAGTCATCCTGTAAAGCGCTATGGAACATGTCCTGTCAAAAATAACCACTGAACTGAAAATAACACAAACTGCCTCTGAAAAGACGGCAAGAGTCTCCGAAAATCACATGTGCTTTGAGTCTCGGATGGGTTTGAGCTACAGTATTGACTATGCCTGTCATGATTCCTACATAAAGATACAATGAAAATATGATTAAAAATATGACTTGCTTTGATCGTTCCAATATGGCGGACGGCTTACGTATAGCGGCCCATAGACACAGCATCTCTGTATATAGGCTATATCTATGGTCCATACATTCAAAATTGTAAATAAAACAACGATCATTGGAGTGTTTTACAAAAAAAGAACTTAGTTCTTAAAAATTTCAAATTTACTGTTACTTGCTGTTCCATTGTAATTATTTGTGAAATTTTTGCACATTTCTGTGAATTATTATTATTATTTATTTATTTTTTAAATAAATCCTACAAGTGTACGACTTGTTAACAAGTACTCCACTTACGGCACAGGTTGGACATCAACAACATCAAACGCTGTTCTCACGTCAAACCTGCACCATATTTTATACTTTTATAGTGTTATTTAATTTATTTATTTTGTGTATAGTGTTTTTGTTTTGTGTTAAATTTAATTGATTTATTTTTCCTTTTTGGAGCTCGATAGCCGCAACTATTAAAAGATCTATGAGGAGATTCTTCAAAATGTTTACTTCCTCCAGAAATACGAATTAATGGCATATAGGTTAATAAGGATATGACAGGGAGTAAATAATAACAGCAGATAATTGCCTTGTTGACTGGTTTCACTAATTGATAGTAACATTGGCAGGATCCACCCGGCTCCTCCTCACACCAATCCCGTCCTCTTCCCGTCCTCAGGATCTTTCTGTCAGCCGCTCTGACTCCACTTCAACCCCTCCCCAAAATTCCCAGCTGCTGCGCTCACCCCATATACAGAAGCGTTCTTTCCCAGCTCATGATTCCCAGTCATCTCCAGGCAGCCCTCATGCATGCGCACACATTCAGTCCAGTCAGAGCAAAACTAGTCTTTGTTATACAACACACTAGGACTGAAATGGAGAAGTTCCACCACAAGAGTTTAGACAGAGGCTTGGAACGATTTTGCACCAAAACGGACAGTCCTGGAAAGACGGATAAGTGTGGTGTTCACATTGGCAGCTTCAAACCTTCTCTCTCCCTCATCCGGATTTAATCAGTGTTTTTGTGGGCAACGGTAAAGGATTGTTTAGAAGCCACTGTGATCATCTCCACCCTGTCACTTTGTACTATGAATCTGGGATTTTATCAGATTCTGTGCATTTCAAGAAAACGTGGATGTGACAAACTGTTTGTAAGCATCACTGTACAATGTACCCAAGTTTTAATGAGTGCGTACTATAGAAATAGTAATAATAATGCTTGGCTTAGATGAACTCCTCTCATTATGTGACTTCTGTCCCATTAGCCACCAGTTCGGCCCACCTGGAGGACTTGGCCTATTTGGATGAGCAGAGACACGCGCCCCTGCGCACCTCCCTGCGGATGCCCCGTCAGAACTCGTCCTCGGGACGCTCCGGGCCGGACCTGCGAGGTGAGCATCAGCCTGTATAGTGTGTCCAGTCGCTTAGATTTGATTTATATCACCCAGATCCTGTGCATGGATGCCAACTCACAAATATATTTGGTTTGATGTGAAAAAGTGTCCATAGACCAGCGTTTAGCCTCATTCTCTCATTCTTCTGGCGCCGCTGTTCCTCCTCTGTCTCATCGAGTCCCACTACGAGTGTTTGTGCTGAAGGCAGGGCTGCGTCCCCATCTGCCCTCTGTCTCTGTGTGTTAAAGGGTTAGTTCACCCAAAAATGAAAATTCTGTCAGTAATTACTCTCCCTCATGTTGTTCCAACCCCGTAAGACTTTCGTTCATCTTCAGAACACAAATTAAGATATTTTAGATGAAATCTGAGAGCTGGCTCACTCCTTCACTGACTGATTTTTTTTCCTTTAATATCTGTGTGTCGACTGAGACGCTGCGTTTAACCTCTAAACTCAAAAAATGTTATGCATAAATGTAGGATTTATGTATTTTAATTGCATATAAAATTTGCATCCATTTGGATTACACAGTTTTAACATGAACGTAAAATGATGCATATTTGTCAGTCATACATAAATGAAACCGGTCAGATTTCTGTAATAGTACTAACAAACTGGAAGTATTTTAAATACACAATAACCAGCTTTATATATTTATCATCAATAAATCCAATTTGTTTCAATCTCATACATGTTAACTAACTGAATATTTCTTTTTTCACAGTTCTTACTTCATGTTTTTACAATGAACGGATTTATGATGATTCTAATAATTTATGGTCCAATTCTCACTATTGACTAACTATTAACTACGACTTTTGCCTCAATAAACTGCTAATTACTGCTTATTAATAGTTATTAAGGCAGTTGTTAAGTTTAGGTATTGGGTGATTAAGGGATGTAGAATATGGTCATGCAGAATAAGGCATTAATATGTGATTTATAAGTACTAATAAACAGTCAATATTCTAGTAATATGCATGCTAATAAGCAACTAGTTAATAGTGAGAATTGAACCCGAAACTAAAGCGTTCTTCATATTCTTTAAATAAAGTCAAATAGATGCAATTTAATAAGATAATAATGGTTCAAATAAACTGTGACATGTTTTTTGAGTGCAGAAATCTTACCTGTTTAATTTATGTATGACTAACAAATATGCATCACATTAAGTTTATTAGTTCATTTATGTTAAAACGGTGTAATCCAAATGGATGGACATTGCTATATCGTCACTGTGGGGCGGTAACCTCGTATCTCCAACAACTCTCCAAAAGCTTCATATCTAGCCGGACGAAACTGCTACACACAGGCTATTAAAGACAGGACTGGCTGTGACTCGACGACAAATGCTAAGACACTCTTCTCCACTCCTCAAATACATAAAACATTACTGTTTTTTACTATATAATATATATATATATATATATATATATATATATATATATATATATATATATATATATATATATATATACATACATACATACATCTTCTTCCGCTTATCCGGGGCCGGTACGCGGGGGAAATATATATATATTTCTTGAGTAAAGAAAACGCTGCACTGTACAAACTGTTTTTCAACACTTCATTCACGATAGAGGCTGGTGGAATTACGAGGTTTGACTGACAGTTCAGGATCCAAGAAGTTACAAGGTTAAATCACAAGCTCTTTTTAATATTGTTCTTGGGTAAAGTTTTTGCAAAACCCACAGAAAGATGTGAAGGCCGACCAATAGTTGATTTACGAAAAGAAATAAAAATGACGAAATATGGAGATACAAGGTTTCTGCCCTACAGCAACGATATGCAATTTAAATACATTAATCTTAAATTTAGGGGCTAAATCTTTTTTGAGTGCTAAACATGCTCGTATAAAGAGAGGAGAGACTGATTTAACAGACCTCTGTGGATGTCCACTGGGTGAGGAGGACACATCCCAGCACACACGCTTTATCTTCATCAGCTAATGAGGAATCCAGGGCCTTGGCGTGACCTCGAATCCTCAGTTTCCCCGGACGCACACACACACACACACCTGCTGGTCTGGTGAGCCACTCTCACCTGGTGAATAATTAAAATAGCTCACTGCATCCGGTTCGCGATCAGGAGAGAGAATGCAAAGGTGACTCTCATGATATGATACGGATTATTATTAAACAGAGCCGCGAGGAACCATCGTCCTGACAGCAACTAACGGCGAAAGTTAAACACACACACACACACACACACACACAC